>SJYT01017433.1:0-145901 GCA_006410635.1 Cephalophus harveyi
CAGTTCTAACTGTTGCTTCCTGAACTGCATACAGATTTCTCAGGAGGCAGGTAAGGTGGTCTGGTATTCCCATCTCTTTAAGAATTTTTCACAGTTGTGATTCACATAGTCAAAGGCTTTGGCATAGTCAGAAAAGCAAAAGTAGATGTTTTACTGGAACTCTCTTGCTTTTTCAATGACCCAGCAGATGTTGGCAATCTGATCTCTGGTTCCTCTGCCTTTTTTAAATCCAGCTTGAACATCTGGAAGTTCACGGTCCACGTACTGTTGAAGCGTGGCTTGGAGAATTTTGAGCATTACTTTGCCAGTGTGTGAGATGAGTGCAATTGTGTGATAGTTTGAACATTCTTTTGCATTGCCTTTCTTTGGGATTGAAATGGAAACTGACCTTTCCCAGTACTGTGGCCATTGCTGAGTTTTCCAAATTTGCTGGCATATTGAGTGCAGCACTTTCACAGCATCATCTTTTATGATTTGAAATAGCTCTAATGGAATTGCATCACCTCCACTAACTTTGTTCATAGTGATGCTTCCTAAGGCCCACTTGACTTCGCATTCCAGGATGTCTGGCTCTAGGTGAGTGAACATACCTGAGAACTCTCTTGCTTTTTCAATGACCCAGCAGATGTTGGCAATCTGATCTCTGGTTCCTCTGCCTTTTTTAAATCCAGCTTGAACATCTGGAAGTTCACGGTCCACGTACTGTTGAAGCGTGGCTTGGAGAATTTTGAGCATTACTTTGCCAGTGTGTGAGATGAGTGCAATTGTGTGATAGTTTGAACATTCTTTTGCATTGCCTTTCTTTGGGATTGAAATGGAAACTGACCTTTCCCAGTACTGTGGCCATTGCTGAGTTTTCCAAATTTGCTGGCATATTGAGTGCAGCACTTTCACAGCATCATCTTTTATGATTTGAAATAGCTCTAATGGAATTCCATCACCTCCACTAACTTTGTTCATAGTGATGCTTCCTAAGGCCCACTTGACTTCGCATTCCAGGATGTCTGGCTCTAGGTGAGTGAACATACCATCATGATTATCTGGGTCGTGAAGATCTTTTTTTACAGTTCTTCTGTGTATTCTTGCCACCTCTTCTTAGTATCTTCTGCTTCTGTTAGGTCCATACCATTTCTGTCTTTTATTGTGCTCATCTTTGCATGAAGTGTTCCCTTGGTATCTCTCATTTTCTTGAAGAGATCTCCAGTCTTTCCCATTCTATTGTTTTTCTCTATTTCTTTGCATTAATTGAGAGGAAGGCTTTCTTATCTCTCCTTGCTATTCTTTGGAACTCTGAATTCAAATGGGTATATCTTTCCTTTTCTCCTTTGCCTTTAGCTTCTCTTTTCTCTTCCTTTGTAAGGCCTCGTATGCCAACTATTTTGCCTTTTTGCATTTCTTTTTCTTGAGCATGGTGTCAAAAAAATCAAGCAGTCATCTCACTGTTGCTTTTCAATGAATGAAAGTTGATTTCTTTTTTCTTTTTTTATGACCCTCTTCCTTGTTGATCAAGACAATTTCTAAAGATTCCAATTATTCCTGCCCCTACCCCCTCAATTGAAACATTCATGTCTGGGGCCTGCTGTGCAAGCTGCAGTGACCTCCTGTGGAGGGGACAAATCCCTTGCTGTTGGCCAAATAACTCATTTTGGACACTGACATGTGAGCAGAAGGGGCCTGTGCCACATCTGAGTAGAAGCTGCCAACACCGTAGCACGATTCTGCCAAATGCTGTTTTCTCACTGCAGAAACACAGGAGGTAGGCCTGTGTATTAGCCTTGGTGCTGCTTGAATGAATGCCTAGAGCACAAAGGATAGAGAGCCAGATGACCTAGGGCCAGATCAAGAAACAAGCCCTAGTTGTTACTCATTGAAACTTTGCTGTTGTTTATGTCCACAAGATAACCTAGTAGAAGCTAACACACACACACTGTGTGGGTGAGTGTACTGGGACACCTAAGGCTTATTGATGTATTTGCATGACACAGCACTGGGTTTTCATTCAATAGAAGACCCTACAAGTTAGTCTGTAGTAGATGTTAGAGTCATGCACAGTTGGTGGGGAGTCAGTGATTCAACTAATTTATCATTCCAGCTCCATCACTTGAAGGAAATATAGATATTTCATCTTATAGATTCAAGAGACAATGACTGCTTTGAAGGAATTAATAGTAGTTTTAAAAATTGATAAGCTTCCCAGGTGCCTAGTGGTAAAGAATCCATCTGCCAATGCAGGAGACACGGGTTAGATCCCTGGGTCAGGAAGACCCCTGGAGTGGGCAATCCACTCTAATATTCTTGCCTGGAAAATCCCATGGACAGAGGATCCTGGAAGGCTGAGTTCATTGGGGCACAAAGAGTTGAACACAAACATGACTGAGCATGCCCACATGTGGTGTGATGATAGCTGGAATACACTGTATCTTATTTGGAAAGAAAAACAGAAAATATAAAAATGACATAAAATGAAAAACAATTCCCACAACCAAAAACGAAGGTTAATATTTAAGAATACTTCTTGCCACTCTTTTCCATCTTTATCCAATGTTTGAATATGTACAGACACACTTTAACGTAATGCTTTTATAAACTTTCATTCTATTCTATGAATTTGCATGTTTTATTAATACTTAAATTGTTATTTTTAAAGACTGTCAGAATATATTTTTTTAAATAGTCTGCCAAGAATATTATAGATAATGACAATATATGAAAGTGAGAATAAGTTTTTATTTTTATAACTTGCATATTTGGAAACTACCTGTACTTCTCAGCATCACAAACTATCAGTGGGCTAGATGAGGCTAAAATATGTCTGATGCCATGTAGTTGGAAATACTTTATGATTTCATGATTGTTCAGGGTCATTCATAGAAATTTTATTCTCTTAAGGCCCTAGGACTGAAACAAACCAATGCTGTGGTTTTCAAAGCAGGATGAGTGAGCCACTCTTGTTTTCATTTTACCCCTTCATTCTGATTTCTTTCTTTGCCCCACCCACCTGCTTTTTTTATTTTTATATTTGCACCTTTTTGACTAAACTGAACGATGAGAAAGTGAAGTATATCCCTGGCACTGTGAACAAATACCAGACAGGCCAGTCCATGACTGATGGATCAGACACAAGGATCCTCTGCAACCACAAAATTTACTCAACAAGACCCTCTTCCAGCTGACATGGGTAGCACCTTCTTCTAGATAAGCATGACCAACATACCACATAACCCAGTTGCCTGCTTAGAAGCCCCCAGACAAGTCCACATCTCTCCTTCACCTCTCTCTGTCTCTCTGTGTCCCCTGTCGTGCATTCTTCATTGGTCAACCAGCTAAGTGACCTAGGTGGGCTTCAGGTGAGTTCTTGGTGGTCTGTGGAAGATGGCCCAAGGTATGCATCATATTGTTTTCAAGTACTTGCTCTGTTGAGGTATTAACAAGGTTTATAGGAATTTATTTTAACCCATTTTGTTTACTTTAATCCAGGTGCTGGATTAAATGATGGGCAGTGGCATTCTGTGTCCTTATCTGCAAGAGGGAATCACCTGAGTATGATGGTGGATGGTGAGGCAGCCTCCATGGCTCATTCCTTGCATGGGCAGATTGAGTCAGGCGACACCTACTATTTGGGGGGTAAGTGAAAGGAACTGGGCTACATTGGCAGTCAAACCATCTTTATCTTTTATACTCCTGCCTTCTAAGGCAATTCATATTTTTACATGAATATAAACAGTGAAGAATGATTTTTCTCTTTTAGTTATAGTCATTGAGAATGTTGAGTGATCAAAGATGATAAATTGTGGTCTAAAAATGAAAGTCGGATAGATGGCCTTGTTTAAACGTGCACATCATAAGGCTGGTTTTAAATTTGGCATTTGTTTTCAACTACAGTTGCACATTGCAATCACCTGGAAGGATTCAAAATGCTGATGCTTGGCTGCATCCCCAGAAATTCTGATTTAACTGGTTCCATGCTGTGTGCTTATGCTTAGTTGCTCAGGTGGATTCTTTACCTACAATGTGGTCTGAGCCACCAGGGAAGCCCAAGAATACTGGAGTGGGTAGCCTATCCCTTCTCCAGGGGAACTTCTTGACCAAGGAATTGAACTGGGGTCTCCTCCATTGCAGGAGAATTCTTTATGAGCTGAGCTACTAGGGAAGCCTGATTTGAACAACAGGTTTTTGAATACTTTCTGGTGATTCTATGTGAAGACAATATTGAGGGTCATTGCTGTCTGTTTCTTACCTTTGATACCTTGCCATCAGGAATTTTCCTACGCCAAATGACGCTTATAATCTTTCCTTCAGCCTTCATGTGCCAGGTTTTTTGCTGCGTGTGGGTGTTATTCTGTCTATTGAGTTCTTTTCTGCCCGGGGCCTGGCTACTCAAAGTGTGGTCCATGGACCAACAGTATCAGCATCACCGGAAGCTCTTAGAAATGCAGATGTGCCATCCGGACTTCCTGAACCAGAATCTGTGTTTCACCAAGATCCCCAGGAGGTCTGCTGCATTTTAAAATTTAAGAAACTTGGACTTCCCTGGTAGTCTAGTGTTTGGGATTCTGCCAATGCAGGGGACACAGGTTTAATCCCTGTAATGGGAAGATTCCACATGCTAAGGCAGCTAAGCCCATGCACCGCAACTGCTGAAGCCCAAGGCCTTAGGGCCCATGCTCCCCAACCAGAGAAGCCACCCCAATGAAAAGCCAGCAACCACAACTAGAAGGCAGCCCCTGCTCACTGCAACTAGCAAAACCCATGTGCTGCAATGAAGACCCAGCACAGCCAAAAATAAATAAGTAAATAAATAATTTTTTAAAAAGATGTCTAGTCCCACTGCCTAATACAAAAGGGCTTCATTATATACAACAGAGGAAGAAATTAATTCAGTGGCTGTTAACATGTCATGCATGCATGTTCAGTCGTGTCCAACTCTTTGCGACCTCGTGGACCATACCCCCAGTCTCCTCTGTCCATGGGATTTCCCAGGCAAGAGCACTGAGGTGGGTTGCCATGCCCTCCTCCAGAGGATCTTCCTGACCCAGGGACTGAACTGTGTTTCCTGAATCTCCTGCACTGCAGATGGGTTCTTTACTGCTGAGCCACAGGAGAAGCCCATTAATATGTCACTCATTGCTTAGTGATGGATTTTAGAAAGACATCACCAGTCCATCTCCCCGGGATGTAGTCAGTGGATGTTTTGCCTGCTTAGTGAAACTTGATTGAGTCCATCCAGGATCTTTCCCACCAGGGAGGGGGAACTTCTGAGGGTAATAAATCTCCATCCCTGGAGCATTCAAGTGAAAAATCCTCAGTCACTAGAAGCTTAGAACTGTCAATAGTAAGACTTATTCTTAATCTTGGCTTGAAGTCCTCTCTGACATTATTGCTGTTTTGCATTTTATACTTTTTATTTTTTTCTAAAATAAGTTTGGAATCATGGTGGAGATAGCTTGATAGCTCAACAAGAAAGTATAAAATTCTCCCTTGAGAATTGACAATAAGTACATCAACCGTGAATTGGGTTGTTTAATCTTTGAAGTCCCCTAAAGCAAACTTCATGGGGAAAGGTGGAATTGTGCCAGCAGCTTTAAAAGTTAGGATTGCTTGCTTTTCTTGTTTGCTAAATGTGATGCATTTCTGACCCAGATACTCTTTTAAACCTTTACACTTAAATGATGGGTTTTATAGCTCAGGAGAGGAACAAATTCCTTCAAAGCTAAATAAAGAATTCATCCAAGAACTGTAATTTAAAAGATAAAATATTTTGAAGCACTGACAGATACAGAAAGAACAATCTGTGTCTACTGTTTAATGACACAAAATAAAATGCCTTTAACATTTTGTATTAAAAAGTAAAAGAAAAATACTTTTCAAAACATCTATCATATTGAACATACTGCATACTCAGAAGGCATGGCTACTTGAGAGTAGGTACTTTCCCATAAATATTTACATACTGATGCAACATGAGTCAGTTGTTACTGTGAAATAGATCATATGCACACACTTTAAAAAGACTATGATATTTCATAAAAAGAATATATATGGGTGCATCCTCTTGTCTACAAAATTAGCCACTATAACACTTCAGGCTTCTGTTGCTCCTCTAGACTTTCATTCCCCTAGTTAAGTATTACCCTGCCTTTTTAAAGCCAGTCTTTGTATATTGTATATATATATTTTTTAATAATCTATCATCTATGTAGGTAACTTTAAACAATTAATTGTCTTGTGTTGCCTCGCTGTTTACTTTTTGAAGAGGATAAACCTGCATTCATTCTTCTGTGACTTGCTTTTCCTGTTCTACATTAGTTTTTGAAATCTAGCCATGTGGCTATGAATAGCTGAATTTAATTAATCTTGATGGATGGCTGGCTTTTTGATGCATATTGTACCATATTTTACTCTTCCATTTTACCATTTTATGTTGATGGACATTTTAATTGTGCCCATTTTTATTTTAAAAATGCTGTAAATATCAGTGTAGCTGCTAAGAGACATCTTGCCAGTGATTTTTAAGTTTTTTCTTATGTATAAACTATCTGACGCCTAATAAGTACAGTTAATTTAGTGAGACAACATTCAGTACTGGGGTTTTAGTGGCATGCTCCAATGGTTAAGATGAATGAATGCTCAAGAACCCACAGTTGTCACGTTGGTTGTGCACATACACCTGGCCTTTGGCTTCATCACTATCTATTTAAGGATCTTAGAGAACTACAGGAAATATGTTGAAAAAGGTGTAATAAGCCTTTCTTATGTATTTTCATAAAATTGTGTTGATGTACAGAGACCTGCCTTGTTAATATGGTTTCCAAGAAGAAACAGTGTCCCTAAGATGAGTGGAATTGTGAAGTTTAAACATCCCACGAGATGACATATTGACTTTTCTTCATTACAACTTTCCTATTTTTCTAATGTAATTCTGTGTTGGCACTGAGTGGCAAAAATAGAACTTGCAATCACAGCACTTTCTTCCTAACTAGTGTATAAATTTAGAGTAGCCTCTATAAGCATAGCTATAAATATCTAGTTGATTCATACAGAACAGTTTCAGACACTGATTCAAATGAAGCCAGTCAACTGTATATCTTACATCAACATAACAGCATCTTTTTTCCTAGAGAAAGAATATATACTACTTTTAAAATTCAAGTAAAGCCTTTGCCAGATTAAAACAAACAAGTAAAACCAAAATGGACTAATTTACTGATGTTAAATAAAAAGATAGATACTATTTTTACTCAAGGAAAACCAGGAGAGGGAGGTCTAGGACCAATGAGCATGGAGTTCTGATTCTCAGTAGATTTATTATAGTCACAATTTTTATGCACAGGTAGAACCTTTGCTCAAGGTTTCCATATTTGTCTCCATGATACGTTGGACTTTCCAATGCTGTTCTGGGTAAAGTAGGGTAGGTCAGCTACAGCTTGAGCTCTACTCCTGAAAACTCTAATGTCCAAAGGGTAGCTTCTGTCATTATCTGCTTACTTATCTTCTTGCTTCTGGTCTGTCAGTACCAGAATATGTATGATGTTGACAAAGAAGTGAAGTTCATCCAATCTATGCTCTGTAGCAATATTGGGACTAATAAAGTCAGTGTTCCTGAGTCATCTAGGTGAAAACCAGTTAATGATATTTGACTTTTCAAGAAAAACAATACTTTCTGTTCTGAAATACTACTTGACCAGGTTTCCTTCCCATTACTGTTTTTCCTGATGGACAGTCAACTGCAGGTTTCCAATTATCATTATATGGTCAGTCGAATTTTGTTGTGATGCTTCCCCATGAAAACAGACTAGTATGGCTTGCTATTACAGTTTCTTTTTTTTTAATTGAAGGATAATTGCTTTATAGTATTGTGTCAATTTCAGCCAAACATCAACATTTTTGTGTTGTTCAGTTGCTAAGTCATGTCTGACTCTTTGCGACCTCTTGGACTGCAACATGCCAGGCTTCCCTGTCCTCCATTATCTCCCAGAGCTTGCTCAAACTCATGTCCATTAATTTGGTGATCCACCCAACCATCTTGTCCTCTCTTGTCCCCTTCTCACCCTGCCCTCAATCTTTCCCTGTAGCAGGGTCTTTTCTGATCAGTTGACTCTTCGTATCAGGTGGCCAGAGTATTGGAATTTCAACATGAGTCTTTCCAAGGAATATTCAGGGTTAATTTCCTTCAGGATTGACCAGTTTGGTCTCCTGCTATCCAAGGGACTCTCAAGAGTCTTCTGCACTACAATTTAAAGGCATCAATTCTTTGGGGCTCAGACTTCTTTATGGTCCAACTTTCACATCCATATATGACTACTGGAAAAATCATAGCTTTAACTATATGGACCTTTGTCAGTAAAGTGATGTCTCTGCTTTGTAATACACTGTATTGGTTTGTCATAGCTTTTCTTCCAAGGAGCAAGCATCTTTTAATTTCATGGCTGTAGTCACTGTCCACAGTGATTTTGGAACCCAAGAAAATAAAATTAATAAAATCTGTCACTGTTTCCAGTTTTTCCCCATCTATTCACTATTAAGTGATGGGACCAGATACCATGATCTTAGTTTTTGGAATGTTGAGTTTTAGCCAGCTCTCCTCCTTATAGTTAGGGTGACCATATAATTTCAAGACACTTTAGCAATGAAAGAGGTGATTTCAGTGATTGTTGCAGGACCGCAGCCTAAACCAGGGCTTTCTGGCCACCTGGAAATCTATTCCATCTTTGGTCTGGCAATCTCAGAGCATACTATCTTACAGTAAAAAGGGTCATCTATAAAATAACAATATTTCTAAAAGTCCCATCAGAATTCTGTGATCTAGGTATCACTTTTTAAAATTTTATGCACCCTCCTGGGTGTCTTTTCGGGGCTGTGCTGGGTCTTTGTTGAGGCATCCAGACTTTCTCTAGCTGTGGCACACACGCTTAGTTGCCCCGCTGCATGTGGGATCTTAGTTCTCTGGCCAGAGATCGAATCCACATCCCCTGCACTGGAAGGCAAATTTTTAATCACTGGACCACCAGGGAAGTCACAAGCTATCCCTTTTTCCTTTTTACCTTTTCTTAGTCTGAACTTTTTTTGCAATTTTCCTCCAATAGCAGTTTCACTAATAGTCCATTGTACATAAATTTTTGGTGCCTGCTATTAGGGGTAGTGGAAAGTAAAGCTTTAATAAATTCCCTTCTATTGAATCTCTGTACTGCTCAATAGCATACTTGCACTACAGAGTTGGGGAATATTAAGTTATGCTCAAAATCCCCTGAGTGTCCTTCTGTGAAACGTTTTAACAAGCCAGTGAGCCTATGACAAGTCTAATGAAGTCTCATCTGAGGACCCATTCTGGTGTATTGACATAAATGACAATTTATCTGTCATCCTCAGAGGTACTTAAACTTCTGAGTTCCTCAATTGTGATGGATATCTTTCATTAATTTAGCAGTAACTACTCCTTGTCCACTTCACTGTCCATCCCAAATCAGGTCATTGATGAATGGCCCGCTAGGGCTTTGGGGCAACCATCTGTATGGAAAAATGTCTCCTGCCCCAAGCTTCTCTTGGGCTGTGGTACCCTTACTTCTTGACTTTTATATCATAGCTGGAGAATAGAACACTCATTGGTTTGACCTTTCCTTCTCTGAAGTTTCACTTTCAGAAAGTTTTCCTTGTGACTACTGGATATTGTGTTTCTTTGTCCTGACAGGTATAGTTAGATACTGTGATGTGTTCTGGATAAGTTTGAGGATGGCGATCTGGAGAAAAGGAAGAAAACAGAAAAGGATTAACAAGGATTTCACAAAAGTATTTATTGACTTCATGTTTCCTATGTTTTATCCTAACATTCTTGGTTACTAAGTGCAGTAAGTAGAAGTCACCTAGAAGATGCAAGGGCTTCCAGGTGGCTTAGCAGTAAAGAACCTGTCTGCCAGTGCAGGAGTTGTAAGAGACATGAGTTCGATTCCTGGATCAGGAAGATCCCCTGGAGGAAGGCATGGCAGCCCACTCCAGTGTTCTTGCCTGGAAAATCCCACAGACAGAGGATCCTGGCAGGCTATGGTCTGTGGGGTCGCAAAGAGTTGGACATGACTGAAGCAACTTAACACAGCACACAGCGCAGCATATAACATATAAAGATATACCAGGTTTCTTCCAAATATATCCAATCCTTCAGAAATTCTCTTATAAATGAAAATGTGTGTGTTTTCACATAAGACAAGAAAATGGTAAAGGAAAGCTGCAGAGTTAAACAGTTCTTTATGATATAACGCTAAAATTGAAATGTTAAAGTCCCTTTGAAGTTAATTTCTGAGGTTTCATTGTGCCTTTAATGGTTTCAACCTGATGCAGTCCTCGGTTTGTTTTGAATTCTATTTGTCAGAAATACAAACCATCAAAGCCTCAGTCACTGAAAGAAAGGTATAGAAAAACTGTGTGTATTTTATGAAAATTCTTAGGCAGAAAGCTAGCATCCATTATGCAGGAACAGGAAGAGGCTCTGTCTTCAGTTCTTGCTCTTTGAAAGTACACCAGCAATTTCAAGACACAAGTACAAAGAGAGAGGAATGAAAAACACCATAAGTACAATGAGCAAAATCTTTATAAAATTACTTATTTCTTTTGATTTAAAAAATAAGAATCTTATAAAATAACCCCAAACTGTAAATATTAACATAAGAATTTCTGAATATTAACATTATTGGAAAATACAAAGCAAAATAGTTAAAATAGTTCTATAAATGATATAAATGAAACATTGTAAGGCAAAGAATAAATAAAATAGGTAAATTTCATGTCAAGCATAAAATTTGCTTGACAATTTTTGGGAAATATTACAGTGTTAATCATTTAGAATATTGTCCTTGTTTCATATTTGCAGATGAAAATAAAGTGTTCAATTCAGTAAACACTTTGCGCTTTTTTCCTATGTAGAGTTGTAGCTTTCATTCTGTAGGAAGCTGCCTCTGCATGGGAGTTTTGCGTGTGGATGGGTTGCTGCTACTGCTGCTGCTAAGTCCCTTCAGTTGTGTCCGACTTTGTGCGATCCTAGAGACAGCAGCCCACCAGGCTCCCCAGTCCCTGGGATTCTCCAGGCAAGATCACTGGAGTGGGTTGCCATTTCCTTCTCCAGTGCATGAAAGTGAAAAGTGAAAGTGAAGGCGGTCAGTCGTGTCTGACTCTTTGCGACCCCATGGACTGCAGCCTACCAGGCTCCTCCACCCATGGGATTTTTCAGGCAAGAGTACTGGAGTGGGGTGCCATTGCCTTCTCCAATGTGGGTGGGTTAGTAGGGGTAATTCTTTGCAACAATACCTGGAAGGTTGAAAGAGTAACTGTGATGGGCAGAGAGACAAGTTGAACTGCAGTGCAGTTGCAGCAGAAGCCTCTGAAGACCCCAAGGGGTTCTCTGAAGCAGGCATGCACTTTAAGGAGGTCCCAGCTGAAAAAATGGTGTGCAGCCACTGTGTTGTATCACTCCATTGCATCCTCGGGCACTGTTGTTCCTGAGGACAGACAGAGCCTTATGAGAGCTAGCTCTCTGAAGCCCAACTGTTCCTAGGGAGGGCCTCAGTCTTGATTAGAGAGGAGTAATGGGATCTGGACTCTGTACAGCAGGTTTCTCCAAATTGTTGCCTTTTACAGAAGCATTTCATGGTGACAACATTCTCTTAGCCTAACTTTCCCCATCCTCTCCTATATTGTCCGTCTTGCAGTAGGCAAATCTAAGAACCCGTGATTTCTTTAGGAGACAATTTAGGGGAGGGTGAGAGGACACTCAAAACCCTGCTGGCCCTACAAGAGGAAAAGAAAGCAGCTCTGGACCCCACTTGCTTTGATTTTGATTTTAAAGTCTTGTCCTTGTTCATAATCATTCTAAGAACATTATCTCTTGGGAGACCCAGGAGGATAAAACAGAACTACTCTGTAGGAATTGTGGTTGGTAACTGTACAGCAAGCCAATTAATGGCTGTAACAGAACTTGTAAATTTGACTCTTATTATTGAAATTAATCAAAGGTCATTTCTTTTTTTCCATAGAACATTGTGTTGCTTGTTTTCCCCATTATTCACAATGCTATATGGTTATGAGATATTGTTAATTTGTTTGTGTATTCATGTTGAAATATATTTGACTAAAATGCCTAATTAAAGAAAGAAAAGTAAGTATAAATTGCTATTAGACCAGTTATTATCAAAAGTGTTTTAAAATATGCCTGTGAATTCACACATGTGGATATTTAACAATATTTAGATGAATGGAGAGTATCCAGGTCAATTCTCAATTTAAGATTATTTTCAAGCATTTGAAATGTATTAAGTCCTCTTATGCCTATAATTTTTTTTCTTGATTCTGCTCTCACATGCCTTTAGTTCATCTAGTTTAACATCATGCTAAAAGGAGTGATGTCTTAAATGTGCCTTCAAAAAAGATATCAGACTGCTTAAATTAAAAGTGCAGTAACTCTATTTGTCAGATTTCACATCTTCCCTTCTTCTCATCTCTCTGTAAGCCTGGCTTTAGTCATTATTTTTGCAGTTTACCAATACCAACACATTTTGTTCTTGTCAGCTCTCCACCACCCTATCCATGGGTGATATGACCTTCTCAAATGGTGTTGTTCAGTAACTAAATCATGTCCGACTCTTTGGGACCCCATGGATTCCAGCATGTTAGGCTTCCCTGTCCTTCTCTATCTCCCAGAGCTTGCTCAAACTCATGTACATTGAGTCGGTGATATCATCCAACCATCTCCTCCTCTGTTTTCTCCTTCTCTTCTTGCCCTCAATCTTTCCCAGAATCAGGATCTTTTCCAATAAGTCAGCTCTTCAAATTAAGTGGTCTAAGTATGGGCGCTTCAGTGTCAGTCCTTCCAATGAATATTCAGGGTAGATTTCCTCTAGGATTGACTGGTTTGATCTTCTTGCTGTCCAAGGAACTCTCAAGAGTCTTCTCCAGCACAATTTGAAATCACCAGTTCTTCGGCTCTTGGCCTTTTTTATGGTCCAACTCTCACATCTGTACATGACTACTGGACAAACCATAGCTTTGACTAAATGGACCTTTGCTGGCAAAGTGATGTGTCTGCTTTTTAATATGCTGTCTAGGTTTGCCATAGCTTTTCTTGCTATAGGTGTCTACTAGCAAACGGAGGTAACAATTTTTGCTAATGAGAAATACTGTACAATATTTTTTCATAACTGTTTTTTTTTCCTCCTCTGTCTCCGTGTTCATTCAGGCTGTCCTGACAACAACTCTCACCCTGGATGTACTAATTCCCTGAGTGGATTTCAAGGCTGCCTGAGGCTTATTTCCATTGGCGACGAAGCAGTGGATCCCATATCCGTACAGCAGGGGGCGCTAGGGAGTTTCCGTGACCTCCAGATAGACACCTGTGGCCTCACAGATAGGTAGGCAATCTCAGGTCCGCATGCCTGTTTTCAGGGTGTTTTTTGTTTGTTTTAATGTTTAATTGGATGGTATTTGTTTTACAATGTTGTGTTGGTTTCTGCCATACAACAAGTGAACCAGCCATAAGTATACATGTGTCCCCGCCCTCTTGAACCTCCCTCCTTCCTCCACCCCATCCCCCCCCTCTCGGTTGAGCACCAGCTTGAGCTCCCTGCATCATATGGCAAATTCCCACTGGCTACCTCTTAATGTTTTATATATGGCAATGTATATGTTTCAATGCTACTCTCTCAGTTCATCCCACCCCCTGCTGTTTTCAATTTTTGATAGTAGATTAGAAAGAAATAAACTGGTGAAAAAGAACATCTTCTTGCCCTTTCTCCATTCCCAATATTCCATTCCATAGGGGAAAATTATATTTATACAGAAAACAAAAATGAAAAACTTTAAGTAATCCTTTCTTTCCAATGATACTTTTTTAGAATACACATTGTCATGAATTTTCCTTGTATATGCCTCCAGGCTACTTAATTCATACAGAATACTATTGATGCTGTTATAATTATTGATGACTATATACTTGAGAAATTTCTAACACTTCAGAGAACAGATTAGAATATTCTTAAGAGATCATGGAGGACCCAGAAATAAAAATTCTGTGTGGTTAGCTGCATTCAGCTTACATTCTCTATTCTATAGGAAAAATGTAAAGTAACTCTTTCTTTGATAAAAGTTGAAGCTTTAGGGATTTCTAGTGATGGACACAACTAAGTGACTTCCCTTTCACTTTTCACTTTCATACATTGGAGAAGGAAATGGCAACCCACTCCAGTGTTCTTGCCTGGAGAATCCCACGGATAGGGGATCCTGGTGGGCTGCCGTCTATGGGGTTACACAGAGTCGGGCACGACTGAAATGACTTAGCAGCAGCAGCAACAGTGATGTTGTAAACACAGCAAAGAGTGGAGAGTATTCAGTTGCCACATACTGAGCACAGTACCACTTTCCTGGAGAAGATAGAGGCAAAGCTTTTAAAGGCAAAGCTTTAAAACAATAACATATTAAAATTTCTAAGCATTGCAACTTTACCAAAGTTATTTGTTAGCCCTACTATCAGACTTTTAAGTAATTTTGGTTAAAAGGGATGGCTTAATCATCACACATGCACCTTTCTTCTGTGCCTAGTATGTCTGACTTCTCTGCAATAGCAGTGCATTAAGTTTGTGTTGAACAAATGTACACACCCCAGACATCCCCACACATCCACACACAGGGCACTTTTCAAAAGTTCACACTGCACAGAGTCCATTGTGGAGTAAATCTAATCCAAATTTAACACTAATTGAAATTCCCTGTAGTTAATTCCCCAATTAACTACAAGTTACAGCTCAATTTAGCAATGTATGAGAAGATCACAAATTCCCAGTATGTAAAATACTGACTCACAAGAACTTGATGCTTTAATGCAAATGCCCATGGCTGTATGTTCACATTCTATTCATTTGTAGTGGAAAAGATGATTTAAATAATTTAGACAAAACTCTCAATACTAATTTTCAGATTATAAAAAAAAAATGGCACAGAAACTATAACATCATCTATAAGTTTTAATTGCAGTCATCTCTGGAATCTTGAGTCTTGGGAGAGGGCTAGAAATGTTCTTTTGGACATAGAGTGCTGCCCTCACCCATGGAAATGACTTAGTAGGGCAAGAGGGTGAGAGGTCAAGTTCACAGGCAGTAGCAGAGTTGTCACTTCAGTCAGGAAGCTCAAAGAAAGTTATTTTAGTCCCTGGAGAATTCCATCCAAGCATATGTTACAATATTTTTCTCACGTAATGTTGGTCCCTTTGTGCATAAAAATTTCTTGTCCAAAAATAAAAAAGCAAACAAACATATCTATGTGTGTGTGACCAAAATAGAAAATAGAAACATTTTCCACATCACATTTTAAGAAGATTTTCAGATATATGTACTAATCTATGGAGACTACTGTAGTGTCAAGCTATCTTCTATAAAATTCAGGTTCTTGGCAACTCTGTAAGTGGGTATAAAAATAGCTGTTGGCACTTTGGATGGCCTATATAGTCACTAATTGTAATTTTTTATGGCTCAACATCTAAAGACATGTCCTTATTCTCCATTCTTATTACTAAAAATGTTCATTTTCCTCAGCCCTTTAGTCCATACCTACTAACTGCATGTCCAATGTACCATGAAATAGATTCACTTAAAAGCTCAGCAAAGCAGACACCCACGCCTGGGCTGTCTTTGGGCGCTGTGCACTGTGCTCGGCCATCCGCCTAGCCCACAGCTCTGCTGCCCCGAGCAAGTCCTAATGTGCTCAAGTGAAGCTGAGCTTTATTATTAAAATGTAGCTAGTTTTATAACATCTATCCATCAGGCACAGGAATTAATAATTCATTGCGGCATTCCTCCTCACACTGCAAATACTGCAAAGACGTTTGAAATCTAAGGGGTGCATAGAAAACCTTCCTGAGCCACACAAGGACTTGTCCTCATGACACTCTGCCTTCCTGTGGCTCTGATGTCACTTTACAGGGAAGAGTTCCCTGTCCTTTGGGACGAGGCTGTGGGGTAAGGATAGCAGTGAGGAGAGATCGTGTCTTACACTCTTTGGGTTTTGGACACTAGGATTTCATGTGGTGTGACTCAGGCTACATAGCCCTTTGCAGGTTCCTCTTAGGCTCAAGTATTTACCATCCACAGCCATGGACTGTGTTGATGGCAACACAGCTGGAAGACTGTGTTTTCCAGTTCCACTGCTTTTGATCTAACATTAACCTTCTAGATGCTAAATGCAAAATTGTGAAACATACATCTTGTTTTTTTTTTTTAATAAATAATACATTTAATAGAAAATTAATTACCACAAACTCAAACATTTTGTTTTTGAAAATATGTTATACCCAAACAATTTTAGATAACCATATAATATTCTTTATCATAGAAGAGTCATCTTCATCCTATTAAAAAGTATGGAATCTATTTAAGCGAGATTTTAGAGAGTTTCAACTTGTCCAAAAAAAAAAAAAAAAATAGGCCAAGAAGCCGCTTTGTTCAAATGAGGGGCAAAGGGGATGGACCATGCTTGGGTCAGGCCACCTCTTCAGCCCCAAGAGGGTCTGCAGAACACCATCTGAAATACCACCACTCCAGATACTTGGTGACTTTGCTCTTGACTGTCCATTTCTTTAACTATTACTGTAATTTTCTGACTGTCAAGTTATGGATAAGGGCTTCCCTGGTGGCTCAGTGGTAAAGAATCCACCTGCAATGCAGGAGACTCAGATTGAATCCCAGGGTTCAGGAAGATCCCCTGGAGAAGGAAATGGCAACCCATTTCCAGGATTCTTGCCTGAAAAATTCCATGGACAGAGGAGCCTGCCAAGCTACAGTCCATGGGGTTGCAAAAGAGTCAGGCAACTAAACAACAACAACTAAGGTACGGCTGCCCCATCCTATGCATTCACCTAGTAGACCTCTTCAGAAAGATAAATAATGTGGATACCATTTATTCTACATGTGAATCCCACTGGTATAAACTGATTTTGAAGCTCACAATCTTAAAGTTGACAAACTGTTCTGAAATTTGTCAGTAATTAACAATAAGCATGTCCAGGAAATATTTCAAAAATCTAATATTTATCCTTTTAGCTTTTAAGTAAAAATGAGTTTGCCTATTTCTAGTTCTTACTGACAGCTGAGATTTTTTTCTATACTTTTCCAAAGAAAGCCAAAATAATTGTTTGGTTACATCTACTGGAATTTCAGTGTTTGGGTGCATAATTTGTACGGTATTAGAGGAGAAAAAAATCATAAAATAGCCAGATGTTCCCTTTCATCTTTTGTTTTTCCTACTTTCTTCCTAATGATGTTTGTTTTGCCTTTTCTGATTTCCAGATAAGTGACTGTAGGGGAGCAGAGTGGGATGAAATAGGGAGTGTACGTTGATCTCTGTGCATTTCTACATGTTCACCCTGTATTGTCTTCCAAACAAAGTTCATTTCATTATTGTAAATCTCTCTTGTTCTTAGTGCAATTTGTAATAGTTTGTTATGACACTACCAGAAAAACAGTACAATATTCATGTAAAATTATTTATAAATTTATACACACATATTTTGGAGAAGGAAATGACAACCTGCTCCAGTATTCTTGCCTGGGAAATCCTATGGACAGAGAAGCCTGGTGGGCTACAGTCCATGGGTTTGCAGAGAATTGGACATGACTGAGCAACTAAGCATACACACACATTTGTTTTAAGTAAATTTCATATACTTGCCAGTATTGATTGAGTCCCTTACAATGAACATTTTAAATTAATACCCTTCATTTTTTAGAGCAGCTTTAGGCTTGCAGAAAGTATAGAGAGTTTTCCTCTATCTCTTCTTTTTCCAGTCTCCCCACACACGGTTTCTGTATTTTTAACATCTTGCATCAGTGTTGTGCACTTATTAGAAGTGATGAACTGATACTGATACATTCTTGTTAACCAAAGTCCCTGCTTTACATGGGCTTCCCAGCTGGTAAAGAATCCACCTGCAATGCGGGAGACCTGGGTTCAATTCCTGGGTTGGGAAGATCCCCTGGAGAAGGGAAAGGCTACTGCTCCAGTATTCTGGCCTGGAGAATTCCATGGCCTATAGTTCATGGAGTCACAAAGACTTGGACACGACTGAGTGACTTTCACATACACGCTGATTTACATTATAGTTTATTCTTTGTGTTAGACAGTTCTATGTGGTTTTACAAATGCATACTGTTATGTCTTCACCATTATGGTATCATGTATAGTGGTTTCACTGCCCTAAAAATCTTACATGCTTCACCTATTCAATCATCCCTCCCTTTTTCCAACCTTCAGCCTGGAAATCACCAATCATTTTACTCTCTTCATAGTTGTGCCAATTCCAGGATGTCATGTATAGGAATCATGTGCTACATACATAGCCTTTCATTTAATAACATGAATTTAAGGTTCTTCCATCTGTTTGTGACTGGACAGCTCGTTTGTTTTTAGAGCTAAACAATATTATATACTACAAGTTTATCCATTCACACGAAGGACATCTTGGTTCCTTCCAGGTTTTCACAATTAGCAAAGCTACTATAAAAATTTACGTGCAGGTTTTGTATGGACGTTTTCAGCTCATCTGAGTAAATACCAGGGAGCCCAATTACTGGATCATGTAGTAAGAAGATGTTGAGTTTTGTGAAATATTGTCAAAGTGCCTTACAGAGTGTCTATGTCATTTTGCATTCTCACCAACAATAAATGAGAGCTCCTGTTGTCCTCATCCCTGCCAATATTTGGTGTTGTCAGTGTTTTGGATTTTTTTGCTTTCCTAACAAGTTTGTAGTGTTATCTCATTGCTTTAATTTGCATTTCTTTACTGATATATGATGATGGAGATCTTTCTGTATTTTTATTTGCAGTCTTGGTACCTTCTTTCAGGTGTCTATTCAGATCTTTTGCCCAAGTTTTTAATTGGTTATGTTCTTCTTGTTGAATTTTAAGTGCGTGCATGCATGCTGAGTTGGTGTCGTGTCAGATTCTTGCAAACCCATGGACTGTATAGCCTGCCAGACTCCTCTGTCCATGGGAATATTGTAATGGGTTGCAATTACTTTCTCCAGTTCTTCCTGTATTTTATACCTCAATCTTTGTTAGATATATGTTTTATAAAAGCTACCTATTAGTCTATAGCTTATCTTTTCATTCTCTTAGTGTAATTCATGGAAAAGATTTTAAAAACTTTACTGAAGTGCAAATTACCATTTTCTTCCTTTGTTGACTGTATCTGAAAAGTCATTGCCAAACCAAGGTCACCTAGATTTTCTCCTGTTATATTCTGAGAGCTTAACTGTTTTGCATTTAAAATTTCTGAGATCTAGTCTGAGTTCACTGTTGTGAAAGATGTAAAACCTGTGTTTATAATATTGTTTTTTTGCATATAGAGGCCCAGTTGTTTTAGCAGTATTTGTTGGAAAAATTGTCCTTTCTTCAGTGAATTGCCTTTGCAGCTTTGTTAAAGATGAGTTGATTATGTTTGTGTAAACCTGTTTCTGGACCTTCCATGCTGTGCCATTAGTCTTTTCTTTGCCAGTGCCACATGGCCTTGATTTCTGTAGCCTTATAAAAAGTCTTGAAGTTGGGTAATGTTAGTTCTTTGATCTTTTTCATTTTTAATATTCTCTTGGATCTTTTACTTTTACATATAAACTTTAGAATTAGTTTGTTGACATCCATAAAATTACATGCAGTGAATTTGATTAAGATTCTTTGCCTCTATAGATCAAATTGGGAATAACTGCAATCTTGACAATTTTGAACCTTACTCTCCATGAACATGGAATAGCCCCACTTATTTAGATTATTTTTGTTCATCAGAATCTTATAGTTTTTCTCATATATATCTTGCATATGTCTTGTTATATTTGTATCTAAGTATTCTATTTTTTGATGGTGTTAATGTAAGTGCTGTGTTTTTTATTGTAGATTTCAGTTCATTGTTCATTTATAAGAAATAATCTTGCACCTTTGCTCTCATCACTTATTAGTTTCAGAAGTTTTTTTGTTTATTTCAGAATTTTGTTTATTTCATGTCATCTGTGAACAAAGATAGTTTTATTTCTTCCTTCCCAGTCTACATAGCTTTTATTCCATTTTTTGTCTGATTTCATTAGCTAAGACTTCCAGTATGATGTCTAAATAAGAGTGGTGAGAGCAAATCTTTGCTTTGCTCCTATATTTAGAAGAGAGTATTTTTGCTCCTACACTTAGAAGAAAGCATCTTGTTTCTCTCCAATGATATGACGTTGCTCTAGGGTTTTGAAAGGTTTTTTTAAATCAAGTTGATGAAATTGCTCTCTATTAATAGTTTTCCTAGGTGTTTTGTTGTTACTGTTTTGGTTTTGTTTTTTATCATGAATTGGTGTTAGAGTTTGTCAAATACTTTTTCTGCATCTACTGATGTGAACTTATAGTTTTTCTTCTTTAGCTTATTTGTGTAATAGATTGCATTAATTTTCAAATTTTTTTTCAGATTTTGGAGCAGCCTTTATACTTGCAATAAATTCTCCTTGATTATGTTGTATATATTTTTACACATATTTGAATTTAATTTTCTATTACTTTGAGGATAGCATTTATTTTTGATACAAAAAATTAAATAACCTCTTACAATTAAAATTTTAATCTTATAAACAAATATTAAAATCTCACCTTTGATTTTGATAAGTGAGATGTAACAGTGTCCATGAGACATAAGTAGTTATTTGGTTTACCTGAGTGATTTTGTGGTTTATCAATTATATTGGGAAAAATAAAAATAAGGCCCTCAGTCACAAGTGCTCTCTAATTCCTGAGGGCATCCTCAGTCTGACTAAAGTAGATGACATTCAGAATCCCTGGCACTGTGATACTACATGGATAAAAAAATGTCTCTGTTTTCCTGCCTTCTTTCCTTTTCTTTAAAATGTTTTCTTATGTAGTAAGTCAACATGGCAATACATTACAGTGTGGTATACATAATACATCAGCTAGTTTTGGCTGCACAATAGATTATCTTTAAAACTTACTAGCCCAAAACAGCAGCTGTTTGTTCGTCTCACAATTCTGTATTTGCTGCTGGGCTCTCTTGTACATCTGTGGTTGCCTGAGGGTTCAGCTGACAGCTGCAAGACTTAGAATCCTCCCATTCACTTGTCCTATGGTTTTGAACCCACCAGAGTGACTGGACCACGTAAACCAACCCAGGTTTCTTCATGTGGTTGTGCTTTCAGGGTTCAAAACTCAGTAAGAGAGAAAGGCCACTGCCCAAGCACTTTTCTAGCCTCTGCTGTGTCAGTTTGCTAATGCCTCATTGATCCAAGCAGGTCACATGCCCGACCCTGATTCAAGATGGAGAAGTAAGCCATACCTTTTGATGGATGTATCTATAGGTCGCACTGCAAGCACATGGAAGCAAGGACAGAAAATGTGCTATTTGTGGCCACTGCAGGCAATTTATATCCTTAGTCATGTATGAAATTAATCTTGCCTTATTTGTGAAAAAGCAAACACGTTTTCTGATGTAATGAGATGTGTAGAAAATTTGCCTGTCATAAATACATGACAGTTGGTAGCATCTAATGGACTTTTTAGTCTGTAATTGATATTACATTTGGAAATTTCTATGACAGACCCAGCAAGTGTTGTCCATGTTAAGTTTTCTGGTCAATTCACTGCTGTTATCTATCTTTAATTACAACATTTTAAGATACAATTTATTATGACCAAATGTGAGAAATAGTGCTGTGTCTGCTTTCTCCTAGGTGTTTGCCCAGCTATTGTGAACATGGGGGTGAATGTTCCCAGTCCTGGAACACCTTTTCCTGTGACTGTACACACACTGGTTACACGGGTGCAACCTGCCATTCCTGTAAGCCTCACACTCCTTTGTCCTGATTTCCATGTAGCTCTGTTTTTCTTTCCATTATTTTGTGTAGATGTGCCTGTCTGTGCAACTCCGTGCTAGAAAGCAACAACAAAAATAATTACTTTAGACATTAATTTTTGTCTGATTTATTTATTTATTTTAACCTTTTATACTTTTTATTTTGCATTATTTCATATGAGTGGTAAGTCAGCTTACAGAAATACATGTATCCTAAGACAGGAAAAATAGTAGGTGAAAGAAAATAAGGATAAGAAAATAAAATATAGTCAAAGGTAAAAATAAAATCTAGAATTCATGTTTTATAAACAATGTTTATAAAATTAAGCAGGAAGAATCTCAGAAGTGCAGGGTGGAAGCTAACCTGGTTGGGTTTCTCAATATCAGTAAGAAGCCAGGTGAACACTCAAGTCCCTTTGGAACCTTGATGTTCTTTGTGATGATGGTGGTGGTGATGGTGGTGGTATTGGTGGTGATGATGATGATGGTTAATATACTGGAACTTACCATGTACTTGCATGATTCTAGCTCTCTTCTTATTTCACCTCCTTTAATCCTTGAAACAACTCTAGGAGATAAATGTCTAATTATCTATGTTTTGCACTTGAGAAGCTGTTTACCCAATGTCACACTCTCGATCACCTCTCATTGGTGTTTCTTTTGTTCAGAACATCAGTCTCTTTTCTGAAGAATTATTCTTTCGTCTTTAAAGCTAACAAATCTTTATGGACGACTAATCCATTATCTATAAGAAACTTATGACAGAAAGCCCTTAAATGTCCTTGGTTTTCTAATTATTGGCTGTGGTTTAAGCTTTTGTTTTATTGTTTCCCTTATTTCCTTTTCATTACTGACTCTTCTGAAGCCCTTCTTTCGTAGCTCCGCTCCCTCTTGGTCTTCAGAGACAGCATGATATGAAAATTCACTCATCTCACTGCTTTCAGTCCCTCCTACTGGGAGAATACATTGCACTGTTAAGAACTCTTCCCTGTGAATTATTTAATTTTATTTCCACATATGAGAGAAAGGCAAAAATTGGATTGGCATAAATTTGTCATTTTGGGAAGCGAATCCCAGGGAGGCAGGCACTTGGATGAGGCCCCTGAGTCCCTACCACCGAGGGTTCTGCAGAGGAGCTCAAAGTCTCTTGGAAAACAAAGGGAGATGATTCATGCCCTAAATATCCCCTAAACAAGTTCAGCCAGAGTGATCCTACCTGCAACTCAATTTGCTATAGTAGTGCCAAGTAAGAATTTGCCAGGGTAACTCTATTTGAAAGGACCTAGACATCTGGGAAACCTGAAGCTAAGTGATTTTGCTGAGTCACAGTTTGGAATAGGGTAATCTCTTTCTTAGAGTGTTCTTCATCATACTTATATGAAGCAGATACCAACTAAATATTAATGATTAAGGAGTGATGGCTAAAATGTTATCAGTAACTGTGATCTAAACATCATTCCAAACAGCTCTATAGCATAAAGATTTAAAACTGACAGACATATATTATGTATTTTATATATATTATACACCCTGTTACACATATGTAAGGTTTTCTGCTTGTGGCCCATGATTTGGTCTAATAATTGAATGGACTTTCTTGGAATTCTGCAATTGATCAGTCACATGAAGATGCTGCTGCTAAGTCGCTTCAGTCGTGTCCGACTCTGTGCGACCCCAGAGATGGCAGCCCACCAGGCTCCCCCGTCCCTGGGATTCTCCAGGCAAGAACACTGGAGTGGGTTGCCATTTCCTTCTCCAATGCATGAAAGTGAAAAGTGAAAGTGAAGTCGCTCTGTCGTGTCTGACTCTTAGCGACCCCATGGACTGCAGCCCACCAGGCTCCTCCATCCATGGGATTTTCCAGGCAAGAGTACTGGAGTGGGTTGCCATTGCCTTCTCCACACATGAAGATGAGATATTACCAAATCAATGTAAGTAATCACAAGACCATTATTTCGGAGTCTAAGTACACAATTAGTACATGTGTATGTTCTTGTTTAAAGCAAGTTTTCTCCTAAGTCATCCCTCCACTACTCTTGTTTTCTTAGGCAATTGCAGCCCCAACACAACACAGACACTGTTATCAATCTATGTGTATCCCTCTGGACACGTTCCTAGGTGGTTATAACCATGTGTATATATGATAGAAATGTCAACGTGAGTGGCCAAAATGCAAGCATGGTGGAAAAGCAATCTATATTGCTTTTCCATCAGTGTCTCTGTGTCCATCAGTGTAAATGATGGTAACCATGCCATTGATTTGGGGGCAGTCTAACTTGGTACATTTGATACTTGACCATATTTAATAAAAGGATTTTTTCCTTTATAGAATCTCTGGACAAAAAGCATTCCCTTCATGTTCTTGTTCTTTGAGATGAGAGAACAACAACCCCTAAACTTCTCCCAGGATTTTTCTTGATTATTTGAAATAAGCAAAGTTAGAAATGTAGGCAATCCAGTCATTATAGCATGGCATAAAGCCATATCCTACTAAGATCACTCTAGTTTGTGGATCTTGTCTAACTACCACTTGAGTCTCTCTGTGCGGATACCAGATTTGATCCTTGCTGCTGCTGCTGCTAAGTCTCTTCAGTCGTGTCTGACTTTGTGCGACCCCATAGACGGACGCCCACCAGGCTCCCCCGTCCCTGGGATTCTCCAGGCAAGAACACTGGAGTGGGTTGCCATTTCCTTCTCCAATGCATGAAAGTGAAAAGTGAAAGTGAAGTTGCTCTGTCGTGTCTGACTCTTAGCGACCCCATGGACTGCAGCCCACCAGGCTCCTCCATCCATGGGATTTTCCAGGCAAGAGTACTGGAGTGGGGTGCCATTGCCTTCTCCGGATATGATCTTTAGAGCTGACTTAAAGATCCAGGCCAACTCTGTGCCAGAATTAGTGCTATACTTCCCTCCCAGCCGCCATTAGCAGCTTTTCAGGTTCTCAAAGGGTTTGTTCTGTCAAGGCAAAGGGTGATGTGCAAGAGAGCTGTTACTCGATTGATCATTCATTTCAATGTATGCTGAATATTAATTGAATTCATCATCTACAGGTGCTAACCACTTGCCTTGTAAAACATTCATTGTATACATAGAAAATTCATTTATGAATTAGGATAAACTGAAACTGCAAAGAGACTTTTCATATGTATTATATATATTTCTTTGAATTTTGATTTTCTTGAATAATCATTTCCAAAGCATTTTAGGATGTTTCTTTTTAAAATGAACTTTAAAAACAGAATGAAGTAGAGCTGCTGATTTGTGAAATCCATCTCACTGAAAAAAATGCATTTCATGTGGAAATTGTCCCAGGGATGGGGGAGCCTGGTGGGCTGCCGTCTATGGGGTCGCACAGAGTCAGACATGACTGGAGCGACTTAGCAGCAGCAGCAGCAAACAAAGAGTATAGTTACTGAGTAATTTTTTTAAATAGCATTGATTATTAGATAATAACATATCATTTAGGGAGATTAAGCCAATGCATTTCAGATGCTTACATATTGTGAAACAGCAAAGAATTAGACAAGAGTAAATCCAGGATTTTGACAGGAATTCTGTGTTTCTAGAGCATAAGGTATTCAGATCCACATGTCCCATAGTGATACTTCTTAAAATCTTTCACTCTGTGCCTGAGAATCTTTATGCTACCCGAGTGAAACAGGGAACACTCCTCTAGAGAATATGTCCCTGAGAGCAAGGCAGAATGAGTGTCACTGGGGAAAGTATCACTTAATTAACAACATGGAGGGATTCATTCTATTGTCATTCCTGTCTGAGATCTCTGTCCTCTGCAGCTCTCTACGAGCAGTCATGTGAAGCCCACTGGCACAGAGGAAACTCTTCAGGGCTCTATTATATTGACTCAGATGGAAGTGGCCCCCTGGAACCATCCCTGGTATATTGCAACATGACAGGTATGCTAATAAGCTTTTTTAATGAAAAACTCATGTAAATATTTGCTGTGTATGAAAAATCCAGATGCAGTAAGCAGAGTTTACCTCATGGCAACTTTACTTAGATGTACATTTTGATTGTAATTGTACTATGATTGCTAAGAAGTATTAAATATAATGTTCTAAAATAGTTAAGAGGTGGTAATTAAAAGTTATGTCATTATTTTCCTAGAAATGTTCTTTCTTTATGCAAAAATTAGCAATAAATCACTGTTTATTAATCTATAACATAAAAGGGTAAACTTTATTTCTTAGTTCATGTCAATAAGTGCCAAAGTCTTAGGAGAATGTTCACTTCTTAAATTTATGAAAATATCCATTTATATTCTTTTGAATCTGTAGTCAGGTGAGTTTATATGTGTGTGTGTGTGCTAAGTCACTTCAGTCATGTCTGACTCCTTGTGACTCTGTGGACTATAGCCCAGCAGGCTCCTCTGTCTATGGGATTCTCTAGGCAAGAATACTGGAGTGGTTTGCCATGTCCTCCTCCGGGGGGTCTTTTGGACCCAGGGGTTGAACCCGCATCTCCTATGTCTCCTAGGTTGGCAGGCAGATTCTTTACCACTAGCACCACCTGGGAAACCCTGAGTTTATCTAGGGAATAATAAATGTTTCTAAAGTGTTTATGGACTTCCCAGATGGCACAGTGGTGAAGAATCTGCCTGCCAATGCAGGAAGCACAAGAGACCTGGGTTCAGTCTCTGGGTCAGGAAGATCCCCTGGATTGGGAAATGGCAACCTACTCCAGCTTTCCTGCCTGGAAAATTCCTTGGACAGAGGAGCCTGATGGGCTACAAGTACATGGGATCACAAAGAGTCAGACATGACTGAGTGACTAACACACACACCAAGCGTATATACTTCATCTAATAATACTATTCATGTGCAACTATATAAATATTGTTACATCTTCCTTAAAAATCTGATTATTAATATGTGTTAAAGGACTTGTATATTACATAGTGTTTATGACGCCTTTAATTCTTTAAAACTTTTTAATTTAAGCTCTCTGCCTAAAAGTATAGGAGCACAAAGGACCAAAACTTCCACTGCAATGAATGACAACTGCCCTGATGTAACTGATACAAATTTTTTATACCTCTTATCTACCTGTATCTGTATGTATATGTACCCATAAATTTTTCTCCATGCTCATATAAGGTTTGCCCAATAAAGAGGACGAACCTTCTTTAGAAAACCTTCTGTTACTCCAGCAGCGTAGCCCTAACAGATACTTCAACAACCACAGAATCTGAGTGCAAATTCTGAGATAATTATCAGAAAAAAATCAACTATAGATGGTTCTTAGGTAACTATAAATTAGTTATAATTTGGTTTCTCTGTTGTGGCTCCACATCACTGGGGAAGGGTTGCAGATCCCACAAGGAGGAAATTATTTATGGGTAAACTTATAGTGATGGTTTGTGAATAGCTTGCAATCCTGATGTGGTTTTTATATCAATATCTATTGTCATTTCATACATGAAAAAAATGTAAGCATTTTTGGCAGTGGTTAATATGTTATCTGATCTAAATTCAGTCAAATATGTATTCCAGTCCCAAAACCACCCCCGAAGTTGTTGCAGAAGATGCAGGAACTCCCAGAGCATTGCACTGGGTATGAGTATGGCTGTTTGGGGCTTTTGGGCAAATATTTTATTATAAATACTGAACAGAATATTGCAGTGTGATGACAGAGTTAAATACATCAACTTGCTTTTACTGAAAGAGATGTGATCAGTGAAATATGTGAGGAAATGGCCCAGGGGATTTTTCTAGATATACTGGATTCCAGTGGTTTATAACCTTCAAGTGATTCAATTTCTGCTTTGATTTGCTTTCATTACCATGACTCAAGTGAATGCCAAGAACAAAGAAAGCTAAATAAAGAAGCATCCCAGTAATACATTTCCTTTATATCAATTAGGTTCTTAATTATCACAAAAGTCTAGGGCATGTTAAAGATTTTCATATATATTATCTTGGGTTAATCCTATGAGCAGAGTTCCATATACACTGAAAAATTCCAAGAATTACAGGAAGGTAGCTGCTGCTGCTGCTAAGTCACTTCAGTCGTGTCTGACTGTCTATGACCCCATAGATGGCAGCCCACCAGGCTCCCCCGTCCAGGCAAGAACACTGGAGTGGGTTGCCATTTCCCTCTCCAATGCATGAAAGTGAAAAGTGAAAGTGAAGCCGCTCAGTTGTATCTGACTCTTAGCGACCCCATGGACTGCAGCCTACCAGGCTCCTCTGCCCATGGGATTTTCCAGGCAAGAGTACTAGAGTGGGGTGCCATTGCCTTCTCTGATAGAAAGGTAGAAATAATTCCAAATAACATGAACCAAGTAAAGTTTCAAGGGAATTTGTTGATAATTAACTGTTGGCAGGCTTGGTAAGGCTGAGGTCAAGTTTATAAGTCTGCCAAGAAAAGTAACTGAGAGCTGATTGCCTGATTTTCTCCAGTTTATGGTTGTAATAATCATCATAGTGAACACATGATCTAAGCTTTGCCATGAAGCTTTCAGTTCAGATCAGTTCAGTCGCTCAGTCGTGTCCGACTCTTTGCGACCCCATGAACCACAGCACCCCAGGCCTCCCTGTCCATCACTAACTCGTGCATATTTCTAAAGCCCATTTGGAATGTGTAACTATCTCAAAGGTGTTCTGTTTTGATACTGATTGCTGCAATATTGGATACATTTTGATTCCCTGCAATTGCTATTACCTCTTCAGAGTGAATGTAGGTCCCTACCACGATAGACAAGAATAGTTATCAAAATGTAAAGGGACAGTAGAAACAGATGCTCAGCTTTTGATTTCAATTAAGTTAGGATAATACTTGATGATATATAAGCATGTTTTTCTTACCCTAGAGATAAAAAAGAACCTTTGAATAAGGGAGGGAAAAGGTAAAGTCTACTGATTACCCATCTTGATTAATTTATATACATGATGGCCTTGAAAACTGTCTGCCAAGGACATGAATCATTCCCTTTCCCAGGGTGACGTGAAGAAATGTCCAAGTTAAGGCACAAAACTGAAGAGATGCAAGAAAACTTCTGACAACATTGAACACGTGTACTCAGCGCCTGCCCTGAGCTGACACAGCTCAGGTCATAACAGACTGTGAATCTGAACACCTCCCTCCCATGGTCTGGGGCACTTTTTCGGGTGGGGAACCAAACCCTTGACAGAAGCAAATCAAATACATGGCGTGTTACAAGGCAGTGGGTGCTGTGAAGCAGAACAAAGCAGGGAGTGGGGCACAGACTGCAGAAGGATGGGTTACAGTTTTAAATAGAGAGATCAGGAAAAGGCTCAGTTGGAAAGTTGACATTTGCACTTATTACATCAAAGCAGCAGCACTGAGACAAGAGGAAGTGGAGCCTTCATGGGGAGGAGGGAGACAAGGGCAGAAGGCCTACAGCCACAGGGAGCCTGGCCTGTTGGACAGACCCAGGTGGAAGGACCAGGAGGTGGCCTTTCCTCAAGTTATGTGGCTGGAAAGGGGCTGGTCCAGATTTCACACAGTTAGGACCTTTAACCATCGTGATGCACCAAGGGGAGGCAAGGAGACCAGTTAGGACTTTGCTTTAGTAATTTAGCCAAGATGGTGGTGATGGTGGGGAGCAGGGTAGGAGAGAGGAGGAGGAGAGAAAGATTGCTTTACAACCACCGGACTGGATATGGACAGACAGAAAGAGAGGCATCAAGCAGGGCTCCCCTGTTTGGATCTGACCCCTGGAAGGAAGGTGCAGTTACTGTTTATGGAGATGGAAGGACCATGTTTTAATGGAAGACCAGGATTCCAGTTGTGAGCATGTGAAGTTTGGTTTGCCTGTTGGTCATTTAATTAGATAGTAGGGATCTCTTGTTTATAAAAACAAAAGCCTGCTGGGTGGTTATAATAATATCCTTAGCAATGCAAACTTTAAAAAATATAATTTGGACTGAAAGTGAAAGTGAAGTCGCTCAGTCGTGTCCGACTCTTTGCGACCCCGTGGACTGTAGCCTACCAGGCTTCTCTGTCCATGGGATTCTCTAGGCAAGAATACTGGAGTGGGTTACCATTTCCTTCTCCAGGGGATCTTCCCGACCCGGGGATCGAACCTGGGTCTCCCGCATCGGAGGCAGACGCTTTAACCTCTGAGCCCCAAATGTACACCAAATCCTGTCCTGCTATAAAGTCCCTTTACGTCACGGAGTCCCAGACTCTGTGATCTGAGACCTTCCTCCCTCTTCCGCTTCCTAGCGCAGCCCTGCAGACCGCGCTCGTTTCCCCCCCACCGCACTGGCCCTTCCAGCTTGTCACCACCCCAGTCTCTACCCAGCACGCCCCCTCGGACAGGCAGTTACTCTGAATTAATCCTCCCTCCCTTCGACGGGCCAGTAAGAGCCCATTTACCAGCGCTCCCAAGACTAGTCTCCTATTCTACGACCTCCTCTGTTACAACTTCGGTGAGTCTCAGGCTCATCAGAATGCTGTATCGTCCGCCCTCGAAGGGAGGCTGAGCCGATCACAGCCGGGCTGCATCCCAGGACCCGACCTTACAAATTAACCTGACCAGCAGGCTGTCATTTGCTTTACTGTCACTAGTGGACACGGAGAAGGCAATGACACCCCAATCCCATGGACGGAGGAGCCTGGGAGGCTGCCGTCCATGGGGTCACTAAGAGTCAGACACGACTGAGCGACTTCACTTTCACTTTTCACTTTCATGCATTGGAGAGGGAAATGGCAACCCACTCCAGTGTTCTTGCCTGGAGAATCCCAGGGACGGGGGAGCCTGGTGGGCTGCCGTCTAGGGGTCGCACAGAGTCAGACACGACTGAAGAGACTTAGCAGCAGCAGTGGACACAGTCCAGCAGGATGAGGCTTTTCCAGGTCCCTACATGTTTGTCCCCCTAGGGAAGCTCTGCTTTCTACGGAAGGATCCTTTGGCAGCATCCAGGAAAGGCTGTATTATTATTATTAAGCTTCTCTACAGATGTTTAGGGTTTTCCAGGTGGCACTAGGCTAAAGAACTGGCCTGCCAAGGTAGGAGACATAAGAGATACGGATTTGATCCCTGGGTCGGGAAGATTCCCTAGAGGGGGGCATGGCAATTCACTCCAGTATTCTTGGCTGGAGAATCCGATGGACAGAGGAGCCTGGGAGGCTACAGTCCATGGGGTCACAAAGAGTCAGACACAATTGAACACATCACAGCCCAGGGATGCTTATTTGTACACAGGTTTAGAAACCACAGTTGTGAAGCTGAGGAGCTTTGATTTCAGTGAACACAGCCTCCTCTATCTTCAAAAAATTAAAACGGAAAGGGAGTAAGGGGCACCACACAATGGAGAAATAAAACTAATGGAGATGTAAAATTTTGATGCTGCTATTCATTTCATAGTCCAAGCAATTATTCTATTGTTCGTATTAATGTAGATTGCTGTGGGTGAGGTTGCATGATCCATCATTGAATCCTTGTGGCTATGATTTGTCCACAATGCAACAAGAATTGTTCACATGTATTAAGATAAAGTCTAAGACATTAATTCTCTAAAGTAAATATTTTCTAAACACTCTAACTTAATCTTGGAAAGTTTTAAGAGCTCTGAAGTGTATGTGTATGTGCTCATGAAAATCATTTCTAATAATTTAATGATTTACATTGATATGTAAAAGTCTATTATTAAAGCTTACTTAGTAACTATGCCTTTATATTGCATTGCAAATGAACAAACATTAAAAGTCCAGATTATTGTATCACTATGACTTTTGCATAATTAAGTTTTTTAGAAAGGTTTGTGGTTGCCTAACTCTTGTCTAAAACTCCTGTTCTGTATGAAAAGATTGATGTTCGAGAGTTCTATAATTGCAATTAAGGTGGAGCATCAAATGGATCATGGAGATGGAGTGCAAGAGTTAAATATTTCAGTGAACATTTCCAAATAATATTAAATGCCAAGGATTTTTTCTAAAATTCAAAGCCATAAAGAAAGCAGTGTGCTGAAGACATACAGGCCAAATGACCAATGACTACCTCCAACAGCTAGGCAACAAAATATTTAACTGAAAAATTTAAAAATCCATTGTTCCTAGAGAAAATCCAAAGAATGAGCCAGGGTTATAGCTCAGTGGTAAAGAATCTGCCTGCCAATGCAGGAGACTTGGATTAGATCCCTGGGTCTGGAAAATCCCCTGGAGTAGAAAATGGCAACCCACTGCAATATTCTTGCCTAGAGAATCCCTTGGACACTGGAGCCTGGTGGGCTACAGTCCATGGGGTAACAAAGAGTTGGACACTACTGAGCACGCACACACATAGCTAAATAGTTCTTACTGATCCAGGGGTCACATGAGTTGCCCTCAAAGTCTTTGTATTGATAGAGGAAACATCTTAGGGTCCTGATTCTGTTCTTCCAACCTGAAAATATTTACATTATAATAATTTCTCCTTCCCCATAAGGCTACAGTGCCTGTGGACAATTAAACATTCTTTAATTATTAAAAAAGAAAAAAAAACAAGTACTAACACTTGGAAAAATACACCCCGAACAAAATTGTAAACCAATTATTAAAATTAAGTCCTTGGTAATAGCCTTCAGAAATGTAGTCCTAGGACCTACAAAAAGTCCTACAAAAAGACACTTCAAGCCTTTTTTAGTACCTATAGTACTGAGACATCCAAAACAAGACAGAAAATGAAACTATTTTGAATGGACTGCTTGTGAAATTTGTCTACGGGTCTATTCCTTTTCTAAACAGAAAGAACAGAACATAATTTCTTTGATGACAATATGAGGAAGGTCAATATCTCTCCCCACTGAGACGGAGATGACTGTGTCCACACTATACCCAGGATGTTAGTATTAGTCACACAGTCAGTCTAACTCACTGTGACCTTATGGACTGTAGTCCTCCCAGCTCCTCTGTCCATGGAATTTTCCAGACAACACTGAAGTGGGTAGCCATTCTTTCTCCAGGGGTTCTTCCCAATGCAGGGATTGAACCTGTATCTCCCACATTGAAGGCAGAATCTTTACAAACTAAGCCACCAGAGAAGCCCCAGGTTATTTGTTTGCTATTATAACGTCATAGTTGTGAGGTTCAGAAACTGGGTCTCAGACACTGCATTGTGAGAATGACTGTTGCTGGAAGAAAATGGGTTGCAGTCAGAGCAGTGACAAATTCCGGTCCATAAAAATCCCTGGAGGCTTAATGAACAAGCTGAGGACTGGGTCTATTGCCTCCCTGACCATTCCCCCCGCAGATCTTAATTTATTGACTAACCAGTTAATAATGCAGAACTTTTTACTCATTATTATTGCTGAGTCACTCGCCTTCATGCAAACCAAGCAGTTGTGTTTCTTTTCTTGAGACATAGTTGATTTACAAGGTTGTGTTAATTTCAGGTGTACAACAAAATGATTTAGTAGTACAGACATATATATCTATTTTTTTCAGATTTTTTTCCCCTTATAGGTTATTACAAGATATTGAATATAGTTCCCTGTGTTGTATAGTAGGTCCTAGTTGATTATCTATTTTATATATAGTAGTGTGTATTTTGGAGAAGGCAATGGCACCCCACTCCAATACTCTTGTCTGGAAAAATCTCATGGACGGAGGAGCCTAGAAGGTTGCAGTCCATGGGAACGCGAAGAGTCGGACACGACTGAGCAACATCACTTTCACTTTTCACTTTCATGCATTGGAGAGGGAAATGGCAACCCACTCCAGTGTTCTTGCCTGGAGAATCCCAGGGATGGGGGAGCCTCGTGGGCTGCCGTCTATGAGGTCGCACAGAGTTGGACACGACTGAAGCGACTTAGCAGCAGCAGCAGCAGTGTGTATTTTGGAGAAGGCAATGGCAGCCCACTCCAGTACTCTTGACTGGAAAATCCCGTGGACAGAGGAGCCTGGTAGGCTGCAGTCCAAGGGGTTGCGAAGAGTCGGACACGACTGAGCAACTTCACTTTCACTTTTCACCTTCATGCATTGGAGAAGGAAATGGCAACCCACTCCAGTGTTCTTGCCGGGAGAATCCCAGGGATGGGGAAGCCTGGTGGGCTGCCGTCTGTGCAGTTGCACAGAGTCGTACACAACTGAAGTGACTTAACAGCAGCAGCAGTGTGTATTTTGTTGTTGGTTCAGTTGCTCAGTCATGTCTGACTCTCTGCAACCCCATGGACTGCAGTATGCCAGGCTCTCTTGTCCTTCACTATCTCCTGGAGTTTGCTCAAACTCATGTCCATTGAGTTGATGATGCCATCCAACCATCTCATCCTCTGTCACCCCCTTCTCCTCCTGCCCTCAATCTTTCCCAGCATCAGGGTCTTTTCCAATGAGTCAGTTCTCCACTTTAGGTGGCCAGAGTATTGAAGCTTCAGCATCAGTCCTTCCAATGAATATTCAGGGTTGATTTCCTTTAGGATTGACTGGTTTGATCTTGCTGTCCAAAGAACTCTCAAGAGTCTTCTCCAGTACCACAGTTCGAAAGCTCACTTCTTCAGTGCTCAGTCAGCCTTTTTTATGGTCCAACTCTCACATCTGTACATGACTATGAATATTCAGGGTTGATTTCCTTTAGGATTGACTGGTTTGATCTTGCTGTCCAAAGAACTCTCAAGAGTCTTCTCCAGTACCACAGTTCGAAAGCTCACTTCTTCAGTGCTCAGTCAGCCTTTTTTATGGTCCAACTCTCACATCTGTACATGACTACTGGAAAAACCATAGCTTTGACTGCCCAGACCTTTGTTGGAAAAGTAATGTCTCTGCTTTTCAATACACTCTGTAGGTTTGTAGTATGTATATTTTGAATCTAAAAAATGATACAAATGAACTTATGTACAAAATGTAAATTGACTCACAGACATGGGAAAGAAAATTGTGGTTACCGAAGGTGAAAGGAGGGTATAAATTAGGAATCTGAGATTAAAATATCTGCAATTGTGTTTCTTCAACAGCCATTTTCCTGTGTCAGAAATTGCGTTAGGTCTCCAGCACTGTGGTTTAGCAAAGGGCAGTCAGTCCAGTTGTCTTACACACAACACACGCTATTTTTGGGGGGTGAGAAGTAGATTTATTAATATAAGAACACTTATATGAGATGTAAGCAGTAAAGAGAAGGGATTCTGCCAAGCTATTTTTTAAGTCCTTTGTAGACTCGGTGCTGATAGCCCCACACTGCTATGTGTTTAACGTTTGTTTATTAGTATAGATTTTCTTCCTTTGTTCTCTCTTTTTCTTGAATTCCTGTCTCTGCATAACCAGACAGCTCCCTGTTCAGTTACGCATTCAGTTCATGCATTCACTCAATCATACACACTTTATACTACGAAGTTGCAGGCACTAAGCTATATGTGAGGAATGAAAGGGAAATTAACTCTTCTCGTAGACCTTCAGATGAATGAGATAGACAGATGTTAATTCAACTAACTAACAATGTTATGAATATCATTAGTTCTACATTTGCTATTTTAAGTAGATATCAGCACTTGTTGGAAATTTGTCAAAAAAAGGTGGTAAGTATAGACTGGAGAGTTCATTCATGAGTAAATGCATAGTTGCTGCAACATATATTTTCTTTGCTTGTAAAAAGTTGGGATTTCATTGTTCTCTGCTTTGCTCTTGAAAATTGAGATTGGCAGGAACATAGCATTACTGTGCATTCATTACATGTAGCAAGTTTTGTTTGGAACTAGTGTTTCTTACAAAAAATGTTTTAAAGTTGAAATGTTGGAATTTTTAAGGAAAATGAAAGAAGACCTGCACTTTGATGATTATCATACGTAGTAAACCCGCATTTCTTTTATACTGGCTTTTGCCTGGAAAGAACTCTTTTCTACCTCCACTGGGGAGACATTATTCTGACTTGCCTCTTGACACTTCTAAAGGTAGTTCATAAAACATGCAGCACAATGTGGTTGGCGATGCAGAATTTCTGGGGCAGGTCCAGTCATTGTGCCCAAAGGGTAAAAAAAAAAAAAAATGCTTCAGGAAAGCTTATTTTCCTGTTTTTCTGTCAGCCACGCAGTTTTCCCCAAACTTGTGGGTGGGCATAGTGAATGGTCTGGATGAACAATAAAAATATAGATGCTCAGATGGCAGCTAGGCCAGAAACATGCCGGGTCAATGACCTTAGCATTCAAAGGTGGCTAGAATGATAGCATTTGGTCTTCAGCATTTACTAAATATGGAATTGGAGGTGCAGAGATTTTTTTTTACTTTTCTAAGACCATTCCTCCCCTGTGGCTCAGCAGTAAAGAATCCTCCTGCAATGAAGAGATGCAGCAGGAGCTGCAAGTTCAATCCCTGGGTCAAGAAGATTCCCTGGAAAAGAAAATAGCAACCTACTCCAGTACTCTTGCCTGGAAAATCCCCTGGACAGAGGAGGCTGGTGGGCTACAGTCCATGGGGTTGCAAAGAATTGGACATGACTTAGTGACTAAACAGGACCATAGATTATAACCCATATCTCTTATTGACCATGACCCTGTACTCTGTCTGTATCTAATTTTATGAATGAATCATACAATGTGCTTTTTGAGAAAATTGTTTTACTCTGGAGCTGTATGATGGGCTGACACACAAGGAGAGACACTAATATCTTCCAAAAACTGAGCTCCTAGGAGTTTCCAGATACGGGACCAGGCACATATATGTATTGCCTGAAGACAATGTAAGTCATGTTGAATAAATGTCCATTCTTGCTAAATAGCAGATGTCTGCCCTTATGAATGAGCAGACACACATTCAGTGTGACCTAGTAAGTGAAAGCATCATCCTCTGAAATTCCAAGAAAGAAGGCTGTGAAGTAGCTACATTCCTTTGAAGCTATCAAGTTGTATCCTATAGCATTTTCTTGTGTTCAAAATATTAGAGTAAGCCAGAAAAGCCTCAAGGCCCAGAATTATGGCAGGAAGGGCAACCCTTATAAGGATGCTCCTATAAATATTAATCAGGAGGGACCCGAGATGTGGGGCCAGGATGAATGCTATCTCTGGGCCCCCCAGGGCCTGGCAACTGTCTCCTTAGAGCTGTCATCGCTCCTCTTCAGTAAAATGCACACACCAGTTATCCTCAGCTTTGACAGATGACATGGCAGGGACCAGGGCCTCTGCAATCTAGGGCAGGGCCGGGTGAGAGCTGGCCATCATCTTCCTCAGGACACCCTCTGAACATCTGGAATAGCGGGCTTGGCCTTTACTGGCCCTATGAACACATATATGACCAGGACCCAGTTCTGTTTTCATTGGAAATATAGGAGAGGGCTCAGGTGAGTAAGACTGGGAAAATTACAGACCTTAGCACTCTTTGAGAAGTTTACTCAGTAAGCTCAGTGACTTACACTGTATTACTTAGAAATGTGTGGCTAAATTACATAGTTTCATGAATTTAGTTTTGCAAGTGAGTTTTTCTAGACTTCCACTTCCTTATCTGTGTGGCAAGAGGGTTGAGGTGAATAAAAAGTGAAAGCTAGTTGTAATGATATTTCTCTCTGTATAGTAACACAGTTTCTCAGAAGGCTGTCTTGGGTCTCTGTTGATCAGTCCCTAAGTCGTGTCTAACTCTTTGAACGTCATGGACTGCAGCATGCCAGGCTTCCCTGTGCTTCACGATCTCCCTGAGTTTGCTCATCTTCATGTCTATTGAGTTGGTAATGCCATGTAACCATCTCATCCTCCATGAGCCCCTTCTCCCCTGTCTTCAGTCTTTCCCAGCATCAGTGTCTTTCCCAGTGAGTCGATTCTTCACATCTGGTGACCAAAGTATTGGAGCTTCAGCTTCAGCATCAGTCCTTCTAATGAATATTCATGGTGGATTTCCTTTAGCAGTGATTGGTTTGATCTCCTTGCTGTCCTTGCTGTTCATCTAGAGACGCTAGTTCTTCCTCGCTTTCTGCCATTGGGTGGTATCATCTGCATACCTAAGGTTACTGATATTTCTCTATTGTAGTATTCAGATTATCTTTGTGGGTTCAGGAATAGCTGCTAGTGTGTAATCTGTCTATCCTTATTTATCACCCTGATTGCATCTTCTTGACTAGCTCTATCTGGAGATAGATGTGACAAATTAAATCACCTAGCATTTTGCCTTCTCAGTCTTCTCAGAACATGTACCCTCTTCTCATCAGAAGAAACAAAGGCAGATGGCTTAATTTCCAAAAATGTTCTATTTGGACACAAATGCGAAATGCTGGGCTCGATGAAGCACAAGCTGGAATCAAGATTGCCAGGAGAAATATCAATAACCTCAGATATGTGAATGATACCCCCCTTATGGCAGAAAGTGAAGAGGAACTAAAGAGCATCTTGATGAAAGAGGAGAATGAAAAGGCTGGTTTAAAACTCAACATTCAAAAAACTAAGATCATGGCATCTGGTCCCGTCATTTCCTGGCAAATAGATGGGGAAACAATGGAAACAGTGACAGACTATATTTTCTTGGGCTCCAAAATCACTGCAGACAGTGATTGCAGCCATGAAATTAAAAGGAGCTTGCTCATTGGAAGAAAAGCTATGACAAATCTAGACAGCATATTAAAAAACAGACATTACTTTGCCAACAAAGGTCCATCTAGTTGAAGGTTTTTTCAATAGTTATGTATGATGGATGTGAGAGTTGGACTGTGAAGAAAGCTGAGCACCAAAGAATTGATGCTTTTGAGCTGTGGTGTTGGAGAAGACTCTTGAGAGTCCCTTGGACTGCAAGGAGAGCCAACCAGTCCATCCTAAAGGAAATCAGTCCTGAATATTCACTGAGAGGACTGATACTGAAGTTGAAACCTCAGTACTTTGGCCACCTGATGCAATGAACTGACTCACTGGAAAAGACCCTGATGCTGGGAAAGACTGAAGGCAGGAGAAGGGAATGACAAGAGGATGAGATGGTTGGATGTCATCACCAACTTGATGGACTTGAGTTTGAGCAAGCTCCGGGAGTTGGTGACAAACAGGGAAACCTGGCGTGCTGCAGTCCATGGGGTCCCAAAGAGTCACACATGACTAAGCGACGGAACTGATTGAACACAAATTGGACTTCTTTTCAGGCATCTGGGGAAAAAGAAATTTTTACCTTCACTTTCCTTGAGGTTAATTTCCAAATCATGAGTGATGAACCCACCAACTATAAAGGCATCAGATTTTTCATAATGAAGCCTTATTTTCTGTCTACTTCTCAGAGAAATGGAAATGAGTATAGTAGATATGCTTTCAATGTATATTTACCTGAATGTGTAAAATAAAGAGCTGGTTCTTTTCCCATAACTGATTGTTTTGCTATAAAAGACTCCTTGTATAGTCCAGAGGTCTATTATAAAGCATAAGAAGTGTTGCCAGTTGCAAAATGGATATAACTTGGCAAAAAGAAAAAGCAAATCAAACTGAAGGATAGCATATGATATGGTCAGTGTGATTATTATGAAACATCAAACCAAACCAGCAAATTAACTTGGCTACAGATTCATTTGTTCAGGCAAAATGGTTGACCAAGTGCCACCAATGGTCTCCCTGCTCCTTTGCAGAGGAAAGACCCCAGTGAGTTCGATTAACATGTTCTGAAAGGGTCTAGTTTAACGATAGTTCAAAATTCGTGTTTAAATTTGCCCATGATTAAAAAGTAGCTCAGTTGGTAAAGAGTCTGCCTGCAATGCAGGAGACCCAGGTTCGATCTCTGGGTCTGGACGATCCCCTGGAGAAGGAAATGTCAACCCACTCCAGTATTGTTGCCTGGAGAATCCCACGGACAGAGGAGCTTGGCAAGCTACAGTCCATGGGGTGGCAAGAGTCGGACATGACTTAGCAACCTAACCACCACCACCAGCAAAATTAATTACTTCAGGTCCAAAATTGTGCTTCAGACTACCTTGAGTAACAGCTAAATTGAGCAAACTCCAGGAGATAGTGGTGGACAGAGGAACCTGGCATGCTGTAGTCCTTGGGGTCGAAAAGAGTTGTACACAACTTAGTGACTTAACAACAATTTTTCCATCATGCTGGTCACTTTAATTCATTAGTCTGTCTCCTTGTGCTTGAAAATTAAGGTTATGTGGCATGTCAAAGGTTCATGGTTTTGAAATCTATGAAAATAATACGTTATTGGAATATTAGAGAAATATAATGTGTTGTTGTTGGGGTCTTTTAAATAACATTTCTAGAAAGAGCAGTCATTTAAAGTATTTTTGAGAAGAGCAGTTTTGAGGTTCTTTTCAACTGTTTCCTTCTCTCCACTCGAAAAGATTTCTATTATTATACCTTAACCATGCAAGACCATAAATCTATCACACTGACCACTAGCCTATATGAGCCATTCAGGCACATCATTTTTCTTCGTGCCCTAAGCCATGAAAATAAATGATGCAGTGGCACTGGGATTGATGAACTCCCAAGCCTGACACAGGCTTCTGCATGACTCCCTGTACCTTCATTTCATTTGATGGAAGAAACCCTGGGGGTGAATGGGAGTAGATAATTACCAAAAATAATGCCAGACCCATTTAAGTAATTTTCCAGGAAAATGTTGAAATGTAAAATGTCTAGTGAAAACATGATTAAGGAGGAAACAAAATCTATGGATTTCAAGTTGCCATGGGAACACTCACAGCCCCCTCTAGTGAGCAGATAGGTGGGTGATCCATTAAGTCTTTTTTTAATAGAATATAAAACTGCATTGGTCATGTTGACTCACAGTTTGTTCCTGTTCTTGCTAATTTTTGCATATTTTATCATGCCTTTTCCCCACAGGCTTTGAACCAGAGTTTTTTCCATGGCCCCTGGGCTTCTTTTCTGAGTCTCTCAATGTATTTCATGTGTTAAGGGTTGTGAGCACCAGCACATCTGTTAGGTTTTTCCCAGACCCACATCCCCAGGGTAGGAAAGGAACAGGGACCTGTGGGGACCCCTAAGCGAATTCCTTGTGTTATTGTTTTGGTTTTTTGCTCTTTTGCTCATATATTAAGAAATAATATAAACTCAGTAAGACGGTTTCCTGCTCTGTAATATAGAAAGTTTGTGTGCAGACTGATCATTTATCAAATACATATTACAGAGAAAGTTAAATGACATTATAGAGATAGTTGGATTAAGGTAGCTTGAACTCAGCCTTTTAGCACTGAGTCATGGCTTTCTATACTGTGGGAGCTTCTATACTTTTATGGAGGGAGGTATATTGGGGGGAGGTATTTATGGTGGGATGTATATTGAGGGGAAGAGAAAATAAGTCAAGTTGTTTTTCTTCTGCTATAAATGTTATAGAATGTGCATTGTTTTTTAAATCTCTTTTAAAAAGATAGGTAATCAATGTAATAGAAATATGAGCATTTTCCAACAGACATTCATGTAGCTATGATTACTGCTGGGATAGTCATATTCCTAGGCCCTGTGTTTTTTTAGTGCTGGCCATTGAACAGGTTGCTGGCACACTATTAGTTAATTTTTGTCAAAAATACTTAGTTTCTGTTATTTTCATGATCATATTTGTAGCTTATTCCTCACATATGTCTTTTACACATTTCTCTGACTATCAGAGGAAAAGATGACAAAGTCAGATGACAAATATACTTGTAAAAAGATAAATATATACACAGTAACCTTTGGCTTTCTCCTTAAAATAATGGAAAGAAAAATATTAGGGCCATAAAGTTATATTTATAACTTTGAGCATTATAATGCAGAATTTTAAAAAGTAGCTGCCTGACAATGTTGCCTATAATAATGGCAGTGAAAATTTCAACAAAGAGAATCCCTCCTGTTAAACAGTTTGAGAATTCCACTCATTGATTCTAATTGCAAAGAGATCTGATGACTACAAAAAAATAAAAGAAAACTGAATTCAGATGCTCTGCTTTCCATATTTACATTTAATGATTCCATCCTCATTACAGTCTCCTTTCTTTCTCTCAACCCCTCTTCTGCCCACCAGACACTGCGTGGACCTCAGTGCAGCATAACGGCTCCCACTTGGTCAAGGTCAAAAGCTTGAATGGAGAAAGCCCCCATCCAGTATTTTTCAAGTACATAGCCAGCATGGACCAGCTCCAGACCATCATTGACTACGCTGACAACTGCCAACAGGAGCTGACTTTCCACTGCAAGAAGTCAAGGCTTTCAACTCCCCAAGGTGAGTAATCAGAGTAATTAGACATCATGAGCTTTTGTCCCCACAGGTCACAATGGCTTGCCACAGATGCATGAGAATCTGTGCCCATAGCACCCAGGTCACAATCTGAGATACTTTTTCTTGGAGCAAAGACTAAAATCTTTGCCCAGAGCCAAAATGATCTGAAGTTCCTTCCCATCCCCAGACTCAGCTGGGTAACTGAGCAGTAAAAGCCTCTTAAAGAGGCCCCTGGAGGGCTCAGTACTCATCCGCCATAGAGGGCAGGGACATCTCAATCCTGTAGTATCTTGGGAAGCATTGCTAACAACAACATGGCTTACTTATCTGGAGGTGATTATTTGGTGAGATCCTTTTTCCTACGCTGAATGTGATTAGTGTCTTGGCTAAGTATAAAGTAGGGAAAAATGTTGGTATCACCAGTTCTTTCACATGTTAAGTGCTAGTAGTTTATTTTACATATCTTTTCTTCTTTTGAAAATTTTTATTTTTTTATTTTCTATTTTCTTCCTTTGAAATACCTCACTTTGTTGGAATGTGCAACCTGCCTGCATGAAGCATGAAACTGCTTGGTTTTCTGGAGGCTGGCCTGCCACTCCTCTGATCAGGCATTTGGGGATTGGAATGAGCAGAGAGTGCTAGGCAGGTCCTCAGAGTTCAGGCTTGTCACTCAGCAGCTATGGGACTTAGGAAATCATTTTTTCTGAGTCTTCAAGGCTAAGGCACTAACTCTGCTAGAACCTAATTGCACCATACCTATAAATGGCATGAAGTAAATGCCACTTATTTGCATCTCTGGTTTATTGAATTTATAGTTAGTGCTAGTGGGTTTAGTGCTTACTGTTAGTTGATTGCTAACTAGATTGCTAATTAGATATTGCCAAATAGATCACTGAACTAAAATTCTATGTTCCCAGAAGAATGAGAAAGCTGCCTCCGGGAGAGTATTGTTCATGGGTTCTCTAACCAGGGAAAACAAGGCAAAGACAGAGTAGCATTGAAACCACTAACAAAGCCATAAAACAAAGCCACCCAGTGAGCCAGGGAGCAAACTCATACACAGAAGCAGATGGTCTATTCCAGAACCTGGACATGACCCAGATCACCAAAGGATTCCCACCTGGAAGGCCAGTGTCTCTTTGCGTGTGGTTACTCAATTGTTAGCCCTTTGATATAAATACATAAAATAGCATCATCACCACCACCACCAGGTATTTAAATGCTATTTAACTGAGGCTAGGGGAAAAGATGGAAAGAGAAAAGACTTATTTATAAACTTGATAAACACCTACTAAAGAAGCAAAATAAAAGACTTCATTAAATATACATGCTCAAGTTATTTGCATTTCTTATATGCTGCTGCTGGAGAATTTTTAGTACAAACTTAATTTAACAAATTCACTGCAGACCTACATATTTCCAGATGTGCTTAATTAAGGTTGAGATGCGGCAGGCAAATAGCGTAGCCTGATACACCTTAAAATTTTTGCACTTATTTGTTCGGTATTATCAATAAACACAAATGAGCATGCAGAGCTTTGATGTTACACTTGTGTGGAAGGAGTGAAAACAAGAAAGCCTGGGTCCCTCATTGCTGCTGTTTAGTTGTTAAGTCTTGTCTAACTCTTTGCAACCCCACAGAATGTAGCTCCCCAGGCTCCTCTGTCCATTGGATTTCCTAGGCAAGAAGAGTGGAGCGGGTTACCATTTCTTTCTTTAGGGGATCTTCCCAACCCAGGGATCAAACCCACATCTCCTGCATTGCAAGCAGATTCTTTACACTGAACCTGGGTCCCTCCTTAGATGGCTGCAATGTAAAACAGCACAAGGGGACTGCAGTATGGGAAGCAAGTAGCTTAGAAATTTTATAGGATAGATTGGGGGCCATCAGTCAAATTTCAGCCTTATCTCAAGACCTTCATATTCTCAGAAGTTATCAGGAGGCTGAGTGGTGGTGGTCATCTTGAGAGGAGATATAGCAAGCGTGGGTTCTCAGTGCAGCAGCCCTTGTATTGATTTTGATTTCCAAGAGGGCTGGGGAGGAGCAGTGAGCCTAGGATCTTGCTCGGGTCCTGGAACATTTTTCCTTCAGCATCTTTTAGGTCTCTGTGTTAGAGATAGTTTCGGGGATATCATTACAGGTGGCTAAAGCGGAAGTTGTGTGACTGTGTTGACTTTAGGAAACCATTCCATCACCATACTATGAATGCTTAAGGTCATTGAGGAAGGTAGCAGTGGCTGGCGAAGACAGTGACCCACAGGCTAAAATAATTGAGAAAGTGGAACCGTGAACCCTCATCATTGCTATCTTTCCTGTTCCTTTTAATTTCAGCCTCTAATTCTTCTTCATGTTATTCCTAATGCTTTCTTATGCAAATTCTCTAGGTTACTCAAAGGAATTTTGAATGGAGCCACATACATTTTGTACCTTTAAGAACCCTTAACGATTCTCATTTTAGCGAGAAAAATGTAAACACAGTTGTGCATTTGCATATAATGATTTCTTTGCTCTTCAATCAATGAAAGAAGATGTTGAATAATTACATTTTTAAGATGGAATTTTGAAAAATACCTATTAAATATTTATTAAATATTAAGCTGAAAAGATCTTCCACCCCCTAGAGATGTTTTCAACACATTTAAAAAAATGATGGTTGATATTGATTTCTTGGCTCACATTGCACCCACTGGGCCTGCAGTGCATGGTAATGAGTGCAGTCTATCTGTTTACAAGCTGGGAGGTTGTCAGCAGAAGCAAAAGTCTTACTGAATAGGGAGCCATAATGAGCAGTGGCGATTGTAAGTTACAAAGAAGCTGCTACAGATTCTTGATGGGGGCCTGATGGGGACAACTTAAGAGTGTGAAAAACACAGGCATCTTTACAGATTTAATGTCACTTCCATTCTCTGCTCCCCCCGTGCCCTGAATCTCTGTTTACTAGGGACTGTTTCATTTCCGCCTTCCTGTGTGTTCCACCTTTTCTGAACATCCTCCTCCAGGTGCTCTATAATCCCACAGTGGGGCTTCAGCAGCATCTTCAGCATAAATAAGCAATCTTGCAGAGCTAAGGCAGCCTCTGCTCCTGTCACTTATGCATTGTATTGAGGAGTGGGTTTTGCTGAAGATCCACTCTGTAATTTGTCTCGGATTTGTCCAAACCGAAGACTCACTTCAGGCATGAAGAAGGCTGATTAGTGCCATTTCTTTAGTTTCCAAACAGAGTAACCCATTTAGTATAAGTACATATCCCTAAGAAACTTTAAAGATATGCTAGGAAGTGCCAGTGTTTTTAGCTAATACATAAAGTGAAAGAATTCTCTATTTTGCATAACATGAAACAGTGTAATCACATTTTATTAATAGGACCGCAAACATTTTAGATTCAATGTATAAATTACTCTGGTTTCTATTTTTATGACAATTCTTTCTTGAACATTATTTCTGCAGAAATGATGTAATTGGAGTCCTCAAGAGAAATATGTAAACATCATACTTGAATGATTTAGGGACAATTTGCTCATTTTCTGATAAAAAAAAATGGTTAATGATGATGTGACTTGACATTAAAGTATATATTTTTAAATAGTTGGGAGTCCTCCTAAAGATAATCCTATTGCAGAGTTAAAATATAAAATATACTTCTAAAAGAGTCTCTCTATGCTTTAAATAAAGAGGAGTAAAGGAACTATTTTGGGGAGGCAGGTTAGTGGGGGTCAAAGTAGGTGTCACCTTTCTCATACTTGTCTTTCAGATGGAACCCCAGTGAGCTGGTGGGTTGGAAGAACCAATGAAACACACACTTACTGGGGAGGTTCTCAGCCTGATGCTCAAAAATGTACTTGTGGATTAGAGGGGAACTGCATTGATTCTCAATATTACTGCAACTGTGATGCTGACCGGAATGAATGGTGATTTCCATATAATTTCCCTGTGCAAACTGTAATTTTTTTGTTGCTTAAACTATGTACCTTAGGCAGACATTGGACATGACAGTACTATAAAGAGAATAAATTAAAGTATGCCCTAGCAACTTAAAAGTATAAACTGTATGTGTATAGTGTCATTAATGAGAAGCCTAAAATATTAGGTAGCTATTTTTGTTTACCAGTGAATAACTAAGCATGTCTGTTCTATTTTTCTACTAAGACAAAATAGGAATGAATGTTTCCCATTCACTGAAAGTGAAATATAAGACTTCTTAAAGTTAATTCAGTTAATAAGATGACCACCCCATGACTCACCTGGGATTATTTACTGACTTTCTTAAACTTCAAGCTGATTTCCTGAATGGCCACATAGGGGAAACCAGACAAGGCCTTGAGTCCATGAAAGAGAATACAGAGAACACAAAATTCTCCATGCAGCTGAAGGTCTCAGAAGGCTACAAACCCCAAAAAAGTGAATGAGGACAGATATTCTAGTTAGCACTCTGAGTAGAAAAAAAAAAAATCTCCCTGAAAACGCATGTCTACAGGCCTGCTCTCACACAGATTTGGTGCCCAAATTGACATAACTTGGATGCTCCTTAAATTGGTTAACTTGGCCACTGGTTGGCAGCACCAATGGCTCATCCTGAGATTACATGATATTCTCACTGGAGACCTGCCCTCCCCCTTCACACTGGTCTCACAAGATTCCTACAAATAAAACGCTACCAAACATGAACTCACAATCCAGAGTTATACAACACCAGAGGACACAGTTGAGAGGCAGAAGGAACCCCAAAGAGTAGATCCAATGCCTAAAAATCTCAGATTGTGGATGCTGAAGCCTACCAGGCTTCTCTGTCCATGGGATTCTCCAGGCAAGAATACTGGAGTGGGTTACCATTTCCTTCTCCAGGGGATCTTCCCGACCCAGGGATCAAACCCAGGTCTCTTGAATTGGAGGCAGATGCTTTAACCTCTGAGCCACCAGGGAAGCCCTATGGATATGTTAAAAACATAAAATAAATATGTGAGCTGCTCAAAAAATTAAAACTGGAATTGAAACATGAGAATCTTCCTGTTAACAAAGAAGACTATGATTTACCAAAGAACCAAATGAATGCTTAGAAATGAATATACTAGTATATATATCAATATATTAGAAATATATTGATATATTCTTTATTGATATAAATATATACTTTATTGATATAAATATATCAATATATTAGAAATGAATATATTGTCATTATTAATGACAGTATTTCTCAGTTTAAAACTTTGGGATCACATATTAGTGGAAAAGGTGTGTAAATTAAATGACACACAATATGAATGGAGAAAAACAAAATGGGACCTAGGAAAGTGGTGACATTGAAGAGTCATGTGAAGAAGATCAAACATGTGTGTGATTAAAGTTTCAGAGGAAAAGATTTGTAGTATAATAATTAAAAAGAGGCAGTACTCAAAATAGCTGAGAAATTTACAGATTGAGAAAATATTAAAATACCAAGCTAAAAGTAAATAAATAAAAGTAAATCCATACCTAGACACCCAGGTGAAATCAAAGAACACTAAAGAGAATGTTTAAAGGAGGAGAAAGGAAAGGAAGACTCTTTAAAGGAAAGACAGCCAGACAGCTGACCCTCCCTGACCAGCCCAGAGCCCAGCCCACAGAGGGTGGAGCATGCCCCTTAGAGGGCAGAAGCGATATATCTGTCAGACTCCCAGTGTTTGCCAAGCTGATATTTTAAGAAGTGGGATAAAATTAAGATCTAGACAAACAACACTGGAGAAATTGACCAGCAGCAGACTCCACAAAAGGGATTTTTTTTTTAAGCAAGCCATATTTTTTTTAATCACAGGCCACTAAGAAGGTCTGTAGCATCTGTGAGATTTATTTAAACAGTTGCTAGGAAGAATTTGTTTTCTCAGTAAACACAGCAAACCTTAGACAAAGTATTTTTGATCGAGTCTTTGACGGTGTTAACATTAACACATGAGACCATTTGCTTCATTGTGATGGTCTCTAAGTTGACCGATTATACCAGCAACTTGTCAACCCATTAACTATTGCAATGTTACCACACTTAAGCATTTTAAAACTTCATGATCCTGTTTTTGCTATTGTTTGAAATTAAGACTTCAAAAAAAAAAAAAAACCCTCATGTAACCAGGACTATTTTTGACAAAACAAAATAATGTAGAAATCTAAATGTTCTCCCCCTACAGCTTTTAAGATGAAATTAGACAAAAGGGATTTTTAAGAATGGTTTTCAGAATGAAAGAAAGTGATATTACAAGGAAGATTTCAGAAGCAGGAAGAAATATTAAGGAAAAAAATTGTAAACATAGAAGTGGAAAACATGTACTAATAACATAGGACTATATGTTTGAAGCTGAAGCGTAAGAAAGCAGTCAGATCCTATTAACAATGATGATTGTGGTTTACAAAGGAACTAAAAGACTGCTTAGAAATAAAAACATTATTGAAATTTAAACTTGTTTTCTAAATATTTATTAGAATTAAATTGCTTAAAGTGTATATATTGAAATTTATGTAACCCTTAAAAAATTATTTCAATTCAGCAGAGGGAAGAAAGAAAAAATGGGATTTTAAAAACTTAGTTAAAGCAAAAGAAGATAGAATATGAGACTGAAAAAGAAGAGAAAGCAACAAGTCTGAGATAAAAATGTGTGAACAGTCATTCACAATAAATGTGACAAAAATAACCATTTAGATCCAGATCTCATATTACATCTTGTTTGTACAAGTGGAAATATTGAAAGCAAAGAATTACCAGCTAAATATCACAAAGTCAGCAAATTTTAAAGGTTTTTTTTAGGTGGACTAAGATCACTGTTACTATGTAATGATACTACTTAATTTCACCAGAGAAAATTAACAATCCTAAACATGTATGCTTCCAATAAAAATGACTAGAAATATATATAGAAAAAAAATTGACAGAACTGAAAGAAGAAATTCACAAATCAACCATGATAAGAATATCTATTGGTAATTGGTAATCAAATAAACAAAAATTAGTAAGAACATGAATATTTTGATTTGTTGGGAACATAAAATTATAAACACACAATTTTCTCAAGCACTTGTGGTGCATTTCTGCAAACTGATTTTCCCAATGTTCCATAAAGCAAAATTCAAAAACTTTTAGTTTAGTTTTTATCCTATGGACAGTTTCTCTGATAGCAATGTAGTTAGATTAGAAATGAATAATAGAAAGCTAAAAAATATATATGAGTTAATTCAAAACCGCAATTGGAAAGGTTGGAAACAAGGAATTAAAGATTATATTACGCATAGAAAATGTGGTTGTCAACAAAGAAAACCTAAGAGAACAAACAGAAATATTATTGAAATTAATGAGAGCTTAGTAAGACTACTTACTGAGTCATAGAATAACTGAATTCTTATCAAGAATGTGTTATAAGAAAGTCCTATAAAAACCAGTTGCAAAAGCAACAAAATAGTAATGTATCTTGAAATAAAGATAGCAAAAATATGCAAGACTTTGATTAAAAAAGACTTTATAAAACTTTATTATGAAAATCAAGAAGACCCAAATAAATGGAGACATCACACCACTGCCATGAATAGGAAATCTAAGCATCTCTCCTCCAAATAAATTTCTTGATTCCATTTAATGCCAAACAAATGCTAGACATTTGTTTATTATTTTTAAGTAGTGACAAAATGGTTCTAAAACTTATTTTGGAAAAGAATGGTGCATAAATAGTTAAGACAACTATGAAGATGAAAACAAGGTGGGGAGACCAGCCCTACCAGAAGTCTTAATGATACCTCAGTAATTAATACAGCATGACTTTGCCAAAGGGCTGAGCCAGTAGAACAGCAAAACCCGATAAAGAGCTTGGGACTTTCAAAGTATGTAATTCTGGATGAAGAAAACTATACTGTCACCAGTCCCTCTTTCTCCCCAGTGATTATAACACTTAAAGTTGACACAGTATTTCTCCCCTGCAACTTTCCCAACAACTCAAAGTTCTTAAAGCTCTATTATACCTCAAAAATATCTAACGACAAACAGCAAACAGTAAGAATTTCTAAAGCATTAGACTCTGAAAAAAGCGAATTTGGAAATTCTCTTAATGTTTAAAACTGTTGTGAGAAATTTTTGTGCCTAGAAATGCAATCTTTACAAATTTTGGGAAAAATTGAAAAGCAAGAAAAGTGAGATATAATCATAAATTAGGCAGTTTTGAATGAGTCTGGTGACCATAGCGTTGCAGAGTCGAGCACAACTGTGAGACTGAGCTTGAGTGTGAGCTGTTGACCATGAGTTACAATATTTTGCATAAAGCATGGACAATTGGCAATGATCTATACTAATAAAGGTTCTTGAAGTAAGAATTGTTTAACATTTTCTCAGATTCAAGAAGGTACTTTGTGATATTATCTACCTTAATACACACTATTGCATTATGCTTTTTTAAAGATTTTTTAGGTTTGCGAATGCATTGTTAGTGTTCAAAACAGAACTATAGTGTACCTTTTTCCTATATTAGCATAGCTTTTAACTTTCCTTAAAATTCAAAGTTTCTCAATAAAGAACTAATACACTTACATTTTTCCTCTAAGATATCTGCCAAAATAGCAGTCATAGGAATTAAAACACTTATTTGTAATGCTTGCTGATATTTAATACCAGGAATTAATTTGGTGTGCTATTCCTGTGTTTATAACAAAATAACTTTCCATACTGATCGCCCTGTGATTCAGTGGCACCTTCTATCTTGTGATCCCAACAAAGTCGGGTGTTTTGTGTTTAGGATGAAGCCTGTGTGCTTCTATCGGCAGCAGTCGCAGGGGCTTCCCCAGATAAAACCATGTGGCTTAATTCAGTCTGATTTTTTGAAGCAATTTGATTTTTAATGTTTGTTTCTTCAGTTTTAGGGTGTTTAGTTCCTATTTTTCATATCTTACCACATGCACTGCCAGTCGCTGTGCTCAAATTTAAAAAAAAAATATCAATCAATAATTTTTAATTTTCCAACTTACAAGAATATTTTGATGCCTAACAGCACTGGAATGATTAACTATTAAGAAGATTTTTTTTTTTTTGCAGCAAAGCTGTGAGGTGACCTGCACTATTTTTGATAATGCTTGAACTTATATAAATACATATATAATTTGGAACAGTTACTATATATATATATATATATATATTTGTGACTGGTGATTTTGTAATTAATTGTTAACAATGAAAACTTGCTAGGTTCTACACAGAACAATAGACAAACAAGTATTTGTCCATAAATTAGAAGTACATATGTAATTGAAATATACAGTGAAAAATAGGAGCAGCTTACAGAAACCTTTCTACTTTGTCCAGAGAGGACATTGGCAGTACAAACAGCTTGCCAACCAGGTCCTCAGGCTTTTGTTCCAGTCATTAAATTGTATTGAACCACAGATTTTAATATGTCCCCAAATAGTCACTTACATGATGATATTATTGTTATTTCTATTATTTATAACATCCACTAGGTTTCTGGGGGACATTGACAATGGGTTTTCTGTTCACTTCCCCAACACACAGGGTGTGACTAATAGAGGATGTGTAATAAGTGTTTGTTGAATGAATGGATGGTGAAAATCATTGGCAAAGCACTTTCCCATGCATTAGCCTATTTATTAATTTTAAGAATACTTTGTATCATATCTTCATCCTGGTTTTGAATCAGTATTTTGTTTTGATTTTGTTTTTAAATTTAAGACTTCAACAAATAAGGAAATGCCTCATAGCCACAGCAGGAATTTCTGAAACTTTTAGTGAAAAAAAAGGTCCAAAAATTGAAAACCTATTTCTTGTCAGTCAGATGGTTTTGGTTTTTGTCTTTTGCTTTTTTTTTTTTTTTTTTAACAAGGCAGACTACTCTTGCCTCTGTAAATTTTACAATCCAGCATGACACATGGCTGAATTGCAAACAGCAATAAGCTGCTTAATCGCATTGAAATGTAATTTTATGTCTGTTCCTATGACCACAATTTTGGACCTGCCTGCTTTCTTCTCTATGGTCCTGTAGATGAGCAAAGGTCTCTGGTCGTCAGAAGACCTCATTAGTATGTTTGTAAGTGTTCGGATGAGCTGTTTGATTTCCCTACTGTTACATGTTTACAAATTTAGCTTAATATCACTTGAACTGCAATAAAATGCTTTTAATTTTCTGTACATTATTGAGAATGATGTTAAGGTGGTTGTGTTTGTTTTCTAGGACCAGCAACACAGTAGTCCTTTCCCATAAGAAGCACCTGCCGGTTACTCAGGTTGTGATGAGAGACACAGGGCAACCACATTCTGAAGCGGCTTATTCACTGGGTCCTCTGCTCTGCTCGGGGGACAGTAAGTAGTGGCAAGAGGAACTGCCTTGATCCTTGCTAATGTATTTCAGTGTTTTATGAGAAATCTACCTGCCTGGGTTCATAGAATCACTGTCTATCCTGACAATCTGTACTTCGTTAGGAATGTATTAACCTATAAAATAAGTGTATATTGCTAATATAAATTGAAAAAAATACTATCTCTGGATTATGCATTTTTATATAGCATTTAGGGCTTCCCATGGGGCACTAGTGGTAAAAAATCTCACCTGCCAATGCAGGAGACGTGGGTTCGATCCTTGGGTTGGAAAAATCCCCTGGAAAAGGGTATGACAACCCACTCCAGTACTCTTGCCTGGAGAATTTTAATCCTGTGGGCAGAGGAGCCTGGTGGCCTAAAGTCCATAGGGTTGCAAAGAGTCGGACAACATTGAACTGACGTAGTACACAGGCATGCATATAGCATTTACATCAGATTCTGCTGAAACACTCATGGAATTATTTGAAATATCATGAAACTTGTTCAGCAAGCATCAATATGTACCTACTAAGTATAAGACATTCTGCTGAGGGCTGAGGTGCCTGAAATTTGTAAAATAATGAGAAAATGAGAGGACAGAATCCATCAAGTATCAATTCAGTCCAGTCGCTCAGTCGTGTCCAGCTCTTTGCGATCAAAGCACGCCAGGCCTCCTTGTCCATCACCAACTCCTAGAGTTTACCCAAACTCATGCCCATTGAGTCGGTGATGCCATCCAACCATCTCATCTGTCGTCCCCTTCTCCTTCTGCTCTCAATCTTTCCCAGCATCAGGGTCTTTTCCAATGAGTCAGTTCTTCGCATCAGGTGGCCAAAGTATTGGCACTTCAGCTTCAGCATCAGTCCTTCCAATGAACACCCAGGACTGTTCTCCTTTAGGCTGGACTGATGGGATCTCCTTGTAGTCCAAGGGACTCTCAAGAGTCTTCTCCAACACCACAGTTCAGAAGCATCAATTCTTCGGCACTCAGCTTTCTTTATAGTCCAACTCTTACATCCATACGTGACTACTGGAGAAACCATAGCCTTGACTAGATGGACCCTTGTTGGCAAAATAATGTCTCTGCTTTTTAATATGCTATCTAGGTTGGTCATAACTTTCCTTCCAAGGAACAAGCATCTTTTAATTTCATGGCTGCAGTCACCATCTGCAGTGATTTTGGAGCCCCCAAAAATAAAGTCAGCTACTGTTTCCCCATCTATTTCCCATGAAGTGATATGACCAGATGCAATGATCTTAGTTTTCTGAATGTTGAGCTTTAAACCATTTTTTTCACTCTCCTCTTTAGTTCTTCTTCAAGAGGCTCTTTAGTTCTTCACTTTCTGCCATAAGGGTGATGTCATCTGCATATCTGAGGTTATTGGTATTTCTCTCAGCAATCTTGATTCCAGCTTGTGCTTCCTCCAGCCCAGCGTTTCTCATGATGTACTCTGCATAGACGTTAAATAAGCAGGGTGACAATATACAGCCTTGATGCACCCCCTTTCCTATTTGGAACCAGTCTGTTGTTCCATGTCCAGTTCTAACTGTTGCTTCCTGACCTGCATACAGGTTTCTCAAGAGGCAGGTCAGGTGGTCTGGTATTCCCACCTTTTTCAGAATTTTCCACAGTTTATTGTGATCCACACAGTCAAAGGCTTTGGCACAGTCAATAAAACAAAAATAGATGTTTTTCTGGAACTCTCTTGCTTTTTCAATGATCCAGCAGATGTTGACAATTTGATCTCTGATTCCTATCTATGCATTAATGCCTTTTGATTGTTCTGAATATTTACACTAGTAGACTTGATGCTCTTAATTTCACTTACCCCTCCAACTGCAACTTAATTTCTTTCATATCCTTCACTTCCCCCAAAGAACTGAAATAAAATAAGAGTTCTATCTTTAATTTCCCTACTTCTAGTCTTCCTTGAATATAAGACAGATATTGTCCTTCATCACTCCTCAGAAACTGAGGTCACCAATGAGAACTCGACATTGCTAAGTCCAATTTTTATTCTCTGATTAATATCTGAATTGACCTGTCAGCCACTTTGGAATTCTCCCATGATTTCCTCTTCTTTAAGTCACTTTCTTTACTTGGTGGGTGGCCAGCATACAACAAAATTCTGTTTTTTCTTCCCTTCTCTCCCTAACATTTCTTCATCTCGCCAGTGGGGTAATGTTGGGGTTCCCCAAGGCTCTATTCTCTGCCCTCTTTCCTGTCTGTTCTCCACTGGTGGTCTTTTCCCATCATCTCATGGCTTTAAATACTGCACAGATAGGATTCATGAAGCAGTTATCTCAAGACTCTGAAAAGCAAACAGTAGTAGGGAACAGAAAGCAGAATTCACCATGTACTTTCCTCCAATATCTCTTAACCATGGGATCATAAGTGGAGAGAGTTCCAGGAGAAGTCCTCTAGTCCTGACTGGAGGAGGGGACAAGGAGTGAGTACAGGAATCTCATCCCTCTCCCCCTTATCTCTGTTTTCTGAAGTTTCAGTTCCCAGGCAACCCCATGGCAACAGTGGCAGAAACTGCCTCAAGAGCGTGCAAGAGCCAGAGCTCTGAAAAAGGAATTTTTTGCTCTGGACAGGGCAGCCCTGACTCCCAAACAGTGGCAGACTCACATTACTTTTGTTTTCTTTCTCTGCTCATCTATCACTTGGCAACGGATTTAGGTAGAGGAACAGAAGTAAATAGGAAAGCACAATAAAACAGGCTAAATAGAGCCCTAGTTTTCTGGCTGTGTGCATGAAGAGAGAGCCCCAGGGAACTGGAAAGTATTGGAAAAGCATAGAGAGGAAAGAGTTCAAGAAAGTGATGTTATAACTTGTTTATGAAGTCCTGGGTTTACCTCCGAGCTACACATGCCTCAAACTGGTCCTAATTATGGACCAAGAAATTGAGAATGAGCGAAGAAGCTACCACCCAGAACTCAGACTGGCCACTGTGTGGTGCAAAGGTGAGGCAGATCTGAAAAGTACTGCAAAAACTTTGAAAACTAGACTGCCGTGGGAGCCATGGACCACAGAGGGAAGGTTGAAATGTGTGGGCAGATCATAACCAGGCCTGAAAAATAAAAATATCGACATACTCTTTGAATTTAAACAAAGCTCCCAGTTTGTTAACATAATACTGTAAATATCTAGAAAATAATCCAAAATTACTTAACATACAAAGAACCAGAAAAATCAAAGTTCGCATAAGAAAATGTAATCAATAGATAACCAATAACACAGAGGTTAAAATTAACTGATAAAGACTTTAAAACAACTATTACGCAAAAACTGTAAGGAATAATAATAAATGCTTTTGAAACAAATAGAAAAAGAGAATGTTTCAACAAAGAAATAGGCTATATAAAGGAGAGCTAAAAGGAAACTTTAGAACTAAGAAATATAGCAGTGGAACTAAAAGATGCGCTGGATAGGCCAAGTAGAAAACTTGAGATGAAACAGCCAAGGGCCTTTAAGACAGATAAATAGAAATTATGCAATCTAATCAAGAGAAAGAAAAAAAGACTGAAAAAAATGAATAGGGTCTAAGGGACCTGTGGGTTAATAATAAAAAATATATATAATATTCATGCAAGTGAATTTCCAGAAGAGAGGAAAAGTGTTGGTCCTGAAAAACATTTGAAAATATAATGGCTGAAAACTCTCCAAGTTTGGCAAAAGAGAAACTGGGAAGTTGAATGAATCTGAAACAGGATAAACTCAAAGAAATTCACATCTAGACATGTTGTAAGCAAACTGATGAAAACTAAAGACAGTGAGAAGAATTTTTGAAAGCAGCCAGGGAGAATAATAATGTGTTGCCTATAGGAAGGAGAAGGCAATGGCATCCCACTCCAGTACTCTTGCCTGGAAACTCCCATGGACGGAGAAGCCTGGTAGGCTGCAGTCCATGGGGTCGCTGAGTCAGACACGACTGAGCGACTTCACTTTCACTTTTCACTTTCATGCGTTGGAGAAGGAAATGGCAACCCACTCCAGTGTTCTTGCCTGGAGAATCCCAGGGATGGCGGAGCCCAATGGGCTGCCGTCTATGGGGTCGCACAGAGTCGGACACGACTGAAGTGACTTAGCAGGAGCAGCAGCAGCAGCAGCCTATAGGAAAACACCAATTCAAATGACGGTAAGTTTCTCATCAGAAATATGGAGGCCAGAGGAAATGAAAAAATATTTCTATTTTGAAAGTATTGTCAGTTGAGAATTCTGTGTTCAGCAAAAATATCCTTTAGGAATGAAGGTAAAAGTTTTAAACATCTCCAGTGAAAGAAAACTAAAAGCATTCATCACCAGAAAGCATCCTTTAAAAGAATTTCTAAAGGGGAGGTTCTTAGAAAGGAAATGGTATCAGAAGGAAATTTGTAACTTCAGGGACAAAATAATCAGCACCAGAAATGGTAACTACCTGGGTAATTTAATAGGTTATTTTCCTATTCAGTTATTTTAAATGTATCTGAGGACTGAAAGCACAAATCTATTTCACAGGGCTTTTATTTTATGTAGATGTAATACAAGTAGCAACAACATGAACAGGAGTAGATAAGAGTCAAAATTGTTTCCAAGGTTTTTACAAATCACTTAAAGTGGTTAAAATATAGATTTTAAGCAGACTGAGAAAGTAAGTATATATATTTTAATCCCTAAAAGAATCAAGTAAGAATTTGCTACAGGCAAATACAAATAGAATACTGAAAAGTATTCAAATAATCCAAAAGAAGGCAGAAAGGGGGAAACAAAGAATGAAAATTAGGACAAATAGGAAAAAATAATGAAATGAAGAACTAACATATCAAAATTTGTATTTAATATAAGTGGTCAGATTTATAAAAATTAAAAGTGATTCTTTTTATACTCTTTTAAAATATTAATAAAATAGTTAAGCCTCTAACAAAACTATCCCCGAAATGATAAAAATTACCAATATGGAAATTGAGTGTTGGGATAACACTGCAGACACCAAGGACATCAAGAGTATAAAAAAGTACACTACAAACAACTGTACAAGTGTTAAATTTATTATACAGATGAAGTGGACCAGTTCTTTGAAAACCACTAACAACCAAAACTCACTTGAGATGAATGAGACAACTGGAATAGACCTAATAGTATTAATGGAAGTGAATTTGTAATTTAAAACTTTCAAAAAAATCCAGACCAAGCTTGATTCACTGATGAATTCTACCCAAGAAATAATACCATATCTATAAAATCTCTTTCAGAAAGTAGAAGAGGAAATTCTTTCCAACATTTAAAGCAGAATGTTGTTCTGATATTGAAACTAGACAAAGACAGTAAAAAAAATATATATATATAACTACTAACAATGTTATTACTAACACAGATGCAAAAAATATTGACAAAATATTAACAAATAACCCTGGGATATATATATTTTTAAATGCACTACCACCAACTGCAGTTTATCCAGGCTGCAAGGCTGATTCAGTATTTGGAAGTTAATCAATGTAATCTACCATGTTAACATGGTTAAAGGAAGAAAAATCATGCCAGATGTTTTTTCTGTATCAATTAATATGAACATTATAATTTAAATTACTAAAATAACAAATTAAAAATTATAATTTATATCATAATAGCATTTATAATGAAATTCTTAGCAAAGTAGATGTAAAAGAAAATTCTTCAGCCTAATAAGACAGTGTCTATTACAAAAGTATCATAATTATTGGTAGTAAAACTGAATGCTTTTTCCCCTCAAGATGGGAACAAGGTTAGGATATCCAATCTCACCACGCTTATTTAACAATATTTATCATTGTCTTAACCAGGGCAATAATGTAAGAAAGAAAATAAGTTCATAAAGACTGGAAAGCAAGAAAGAAAACTCTATTTGCATATGCACACTTGATTGGTTGGTTGGTTGTTTAGTCACTAAGTTGTATCCAACTCTTCTGTGATTCCATCATGAACTGTAGCCTGCCAGTTTCCTCTGTCTATGGGATGTTCCAGGCAAGCATACTGGAGTGGGTTGCCATTTCCTTCTTTAGGGGATCTTCCCATCTCAGTGATTGAACCCACATCTTCTGCATTACAGGCAGATTCTTTGCTACTGAGCCACCAGGGAAGCCTACACATATGATTGTGAAGTTGTGAAGTTACTCAGTCGTGTCCGACTCTTTGCGACCCCATGGACTGTAGCCTACCAGGCTCCTCCCTCCATGGGATTCTCCAGGCAAGAGTACTGGAGTGGGTTGCCATTTCCTTCTCCAGGGGATCTTCCCGACCCAGGGATCGACCTCGGGTCTCCTGCATTCCAGGCAGACGCTTTAACCTCTGAGCCACCAGGGAAGCCCACATATACATATATATATACATATATATGTATATATATATATGCTCACATATGTATATGTATATATATATATATACACATGTATATGTATATATATGGTTTGCCTGCCTAGAAAATCTCAAGGAATGTACTACCCAAAACAGAAACAAAAACCTTACTAGGTCTTGTAAGTGAGCTCAACAAGATCTCAAGATGCAATATCAACAACAGACAGTTCAGTTATATATACTAGCAATGTAAACTGGAAACCAAAATCTATAAGAGAATATTATTTTCAGTATCTCCAAAGAACATATAATACTCAGGTATATGTTTAACAAAAACATGTATAAAATCTGTAAACCAAATAAATGACTAAATACTGAAGAATCAAAAAATCTGAATAAAGGAAGAGATATACTGTGTTCGTGGATTGGAAGATCAACATAAGAAAGATTTCAGTTCCCCCCAAGCTGAACATACTCTTCACCAAAGAGGACATAAAGTGGCAAATAAGCACATGAGAAGATGCCCAACATCATTATCTATTAGGGAAAGAAAATTAAAACCACAATGAAATACTACTTTACATCAATTTGAATTGCTAAGATAAAAAAAAATATGTATACTAACAATATAAAATGCTGGTAAAGATATAAAACAACTATATCTGTTACACACTGATCATGGGAATTAAAAATGGTATGATCACTCTGGAAAACTGTTTGGCAGTATCTTATAAACATACACTTGCCATATGACCCAGGAATCATGCTCCTGGGAATTTACCCTAGAGAAATGAAGACATATCCTCACACAAAATCTTTTCACAAATGTTTGTTCTTGTGGTTGTGCTCAGTTGCCCAGTCATGTCTGCCTCTTTGCAACTCCATGGACTGTATAGCCCACCACCAGGCTCTTCTGTCCATGGAATTTTCCAGGCAAGAATACTGGAGTGGCTGACATTTCCTACTCCAAGGGATCTTCCTGATCCAGGAATCAAACCCCTATGTCTCCTGCATTGGCAGGCAGATTCTTTACCAGTGGGCCACGCAAATTTTTAGAGCAATTCTATTTGTAATTGACCAAATTTGGAAACAACTTCAGTGTTCTTAAATATGGATAAATGAACTATGGCACATTCACGTGATGGAATACTGCTGCTACTGCTGCTGCTAAGTCGCTTCAGTCCGACTCTATGCAACCCCATAGACGGCAGCCCACTAGGTTCCTCCGTCCCTGGGATTCTCCAGGCAAGAATACTGGAGTGGGTTGCCATATTACAGAGCAGTAAAAAAAGAACAGATGTTGACATGTAACGCCTCAAATGAATCTCAAAGGCTTTATGTTATTGCATACTGCTTGACTCCATTTATATGCTTTTTGGGAAAGGTAAAACTGTAATACAGAGACTAGTTCATGACTGCCAGGGTAGAGGGTGTGACTATAAAGAAATAGCAAGAGAAAGTTTTTTTGGGGGTGATGGAACTGTTCTTTATTCTGATTTTGATGATGGTTACACAAATCCATGCATATGTTAAAATTCATATAACTGTAAAAGTCTGTAAACTTTATATAACTCTAAAACCCTAAAAAGTCAGTTTTACTCTATGATAATTTAGTTAAAAAAAGAGAACAACCCCCCCACCCCCAGGCCTTTATCAAAGTGATTATCCATCCACTCACTTGCAGCCATGTCTGTATTCTTAAACCTCAAAAGAATCACTATTTAGACATTCATCTCATGGCCACATGTTCAGAAGAACTCCCATAAGAAGGCTTGTATGGATAAATAATACTTTGAATGGATAAATAATGCATCAAATGGTAAAAATGCTAGAAATATAAAAGGCAATTGTTACTTGTTGTATTTTACTGCTATTGTCATTGTCTTTTTTTTTTTTTTTCTTTTTGTAAACAGATTCATTTTGGAATTCAGCTTCCTTCAATACTGAGACTTCATACCTTCATTTCCCCACGTTCCGAGGAGAGCTGAGTGCTGACGTGTCTTTCTTTTTTAAGACCACAGCCTCTTCAGGGGTGTTTTTAGAGAACCTGGGAATCACAGACTTCATCAGGCTAGAGCTGCGAGGTGAGTTGTCCACCCTGCACAAAGCCCCTGGGGTACTCAGTAATTAACATTAACCTTGCTGGTAACCTAACTCCTAATACACTGACATGCTTCCTTTGTCAGTTATATTTTTTTCTTAAATACTAAGTGGAAAGTGAAACAGTGATTCCTGCAACACACAACAGTCTGTACAGTTCCTTGTTGTCTTAATTCTATGTGCAAAAAGGGTATTAAACCAAACTGGTCAAATAACTTCTTACTAAATCACAACATTATGTGATTTAATTGACTAAACACATTGTTTATATCTATGTAGACAAAACTTAATGTCTTGCTATCTGAAATTCACCTAGTGCTTTTAAAACTACATAAAGGTTTAAACCACCTTTAAATAAAATCACTTCTATGTATAAAGTCAGATAAAATATTAGTTTTGTTTCTGTAGGTAAATATCTCTATTGCTTAGGGCTTAGCAGGATGAACAGTAAACTCTGGGGAGAAATACATTAAAATCAGCTTCATCTTTCTTTCTCCAGGATACAGGTTTATTCTCCACCCCAACCCCTCCCCAACCAACTCAGACTGACATCTGTCTGCATCCCTAGCATGTCTTCTTTCATAAGGAGCAGGTCATGGTGGTTTTTTCAGATCTACTCAAGACTAAACTTTCTCTCCTGTGAAGGAACTCGGGCATCTCTCATATTTTTATTTCCAGCCCCAACAGAAGTAACCTTTTCCTTTGATGTGGGGAATGGGCCCTGTGAGGTCACGGTGCAGTCTCCCACTGCCTTTAATGACAATCGGTGGCACCACGTGAAGGCAGACCGGAATGTTAAAGAAGCGTCCCTTCAAGTGGGTCAGCACCCTCGCAAGACCCAACCTGCCCCAGCTGACGGGCACGCCCGCCTACAGCTCAACAGCCAGCTTTTCGTGGGTGAGTGCTGCCGGCGGCTTCTAACTGTACTGTGCTCTGAGTGCAAAGACACACCAAGAAGAGATCGCAGCTACAACAGTAGTGATGATAACAGCTGCCACGACTACTGTAGGCACTGGGGGGAGAAGGAGATACTGAATAAAATCCTCTTTAACTCTCTCCTTCTCCCACTCTGTCCGTAAGTTCATTCTCTATATCTGAGTCTCCATTCTGTCCCTCAGAGAGGTTCATCAACACTATTTTTCTAGATTCCATACATATGCATTAATATGCAATATTTGTTTGAGCCCAGCCTGGTGCTCTCTGATACTGTGATTACCTAGAGAGGCGGGATGAGGGGTGGGAGGGAGTCTCAAGAGCGAGGGGAGATATATATATATATATATATATATATGAGTGAAGTGAGTGAGTGAAGTCACTCAGTCGTGTCCAACTCTTTGCAATCCCATGGACTGTAGCCTAACCAGGTTCCTCCATTCATGGGATTTTCCAGGTAAGAATACTGGAATAGGCTGCCATTTCCTTCTCCAGGAGATCTTAGTGGCCCAGGGATTGAACCCAGGTCTCCCGCATTGTAGGCAGATGCTTTACAGTCTGAGCCACCAGGGAAGATCCACATATATATATATATGAAGGTGAAGGTGAAGGTGCAGTCGCTCAGTCGTGTCCGACTCTTTGCGACCCCGTGGACTGTAGCCTTCCAGGCTCCTCCTTCCATGGGATTCTCCAGGCAAGAATACTGGAGTGGGTTGCCATTTCCTTCTCCAGGGGATCTTCCCGACCCAGGGATCGAACCCAGGTCTCCCGCATTGGAGGCAGACGCTTTAACCTCTGAGCCACCAGGGAAGCCCATATATATATATATACACACACATATATGTATATATACATATATATATGTATAATTATGACTGATTCACACTGTTGTGCAGCAGAAATCAATATAACATTATAAAGAAATTATCCTCCAATTAAAATGTAATTAAAATGTTCTGAACTGAAAAGGAACTTTGAGACTGAAACTCAATGCAGGCAACTCCATAAAGTACAGTTCTGATGTCTGCTCTGGGTAAACTACATCCAGGGGATGATGAACCAGAGGCATTCACCGTGGCATCTCGTGCCATGGGAAGGGATCCTGGGGGAATCTGAAGGGGCAAAGCTAAAAATAGAATCTGACTGCCAAGTGAGAAGGACGCACGGCCCAGTCCCAGGATTTTTCTGCCCCCATGGAAGTCTCATGATCACCTTCATCAGCAAAAGATACTTCTAGTTTTCATATCAGGTGAAGGCAAGGATAAAGGTTGGTAGGGAAATATCTGGCTGGGATGCTTTCCTTGTGAGTAGGCTAAAGATCAGTCATCCAAAAAGAGGGGGGTGGGGTGGGGTTGCAGGGCTAAGGTGGAGCTGATTAAAAAAAAAAAAAGAGTCAGTGTGGTTCAGCCACACAGACACTGTGTACCAAGAACTCATTTAATATGAGTATCTCTGCCATAGATCGTGTGACTCAATGGCTCAGTCATGTCCAATTCTTTACAACCCCATGGACTGTAACCCAGCAGGCTCCTCTGTCCATGGGATTCTCCAGGCAAGAATACTGGAGTGAGTTGCCATTTTCTACTCCAAGGGATCTTCCTGACCCAGATATTGAACTCACATCTCTTGCATTTCCTGCAATGGCAAGTGGATTCTTTACCACTGGGCCACAGATTATTATACCCAATTTAATAGATCGTGTGACTCAATGGCTCAGTCATGTCCAATTCTTTACAACCCCATGGACTGTAACCCAGCAGGCTCCTCTGTCCATGGGATTCTCCAGGCAAGAATACTGGAGTGAGTTGCCATTTTCTACTCCAAGGGATCTTCCTGACCCAGATATTGAACTCACATCTCTTGCATTTCCTGCAATGGCAAGTGGATTCTTTACCACTGGGCCACAGATTATTATACCCAATTTACAGATGAGATCATGGAGGTTCAGAGAGATCAAGGGACTTGATCACAGAAACCCAACTGGAAGGGAAATCCATACCCCTGTTGGAATTCCCAGGCTTGCACTCAATATTATGTACGATTTATGTTTGTTTCAGTTAACTCAATTTATTTAAAAAATTAGCATTTTTTAATCCATTTCTCTCATTTCACTTTTTAGTGAAGTTAGAGAATCAGACTTGTAATTGGGACAAAATCCTCCAATGTCCCCCCAAAATCAGACAGTAGGAGGCCAGGCCGACAGAAGCAGCCTCGTCTGAAAGCAGTATTTAATCCAGCCCAGCACCCAGTTCCTCTCCACCCTGCTCCCTCTCTGCTGCTCTCATTGCAAGCTTCATGTTTAGAACCAGAGTGGACTCGTTATTCTGCTGTCCCTTCTTCAAAGATAAACACTCTGGATAGTGGAAGTCTTCCCTCTAATTTACTTGTTTAGTCTTTATTATTGTTTGTTTTCCCCAAAGGGAGGAGTAAGTTTTGCTACATTGCTTTTTAGACAACTCTATTCTAATTTGGAAACTAAGCAGATTAACGAAGTAGCTCTCACTTGGTCTGATCTCACGTATTTTAAAGTAAATAAGGACACAGTCCAATTAAAAATTGATGTAAATCACAAATTGGCACAGAGTCTGCTTTGCCAGAAATTACCTACTACAATGTTCAGGAACGGATGCTTTTGAATGAATTTGTGTGTGTATGTGTGTGTGTGTGTGTGTGTGTGTGTGCATGGTGTAGCCCATAGCACCGTTAAACTCAGCTTCAAGCACAGTTAGTTCTCACTGAGTCGAGGAGGCTTCCCTGAAAGTTATCACATTGTGAATCAAACTAAACAGTTCTATTTTCTGAGTTAAATTCTGTGGATTAATTAACAGAATTTCTAGGAACAAAATTTGAATGGAAACCTACCTGGAGCTAGTGTTCCCATTATGGCAATGTTTCTAAATCCTGAGGTGTTAGTTGAAAATTCAGTGAATCAGGATCTTTGGGAATAAATCCAAAATCTGTTTTTAGCAGGTACTTCAGATAGAGGCTTCCCTGAAAGTTATCACATTGTGAATCAAACTAAACAGTTCTATTTTCTGAGTTAAATTCTGTGGATTAATTAACAGAATTTCTAGGAACAAAATTTGAATGGAAACCTACCTGGAGCTAGTGTTCCCATTATGGCAATGTTTCTAAATCCTGAGGTGTTAGTTGAAAATTCAGTGAATCAGGATCTTTGGGAATAAATCCAAAATCTGTTTTTAGCAGGTACTTCAGATGACTCCTGAGCTCCCATATTTATTATGTTCACATAATAAATTATATAAAAATAAGGAGATATATATTATTTGGTTAATGTTATACCACCTAACCTCAGAGCTTCCTGGATGGAGTGTGAAAGGCCTGAGGTCCTAAATTTTGGTTTTACCTCTTCTTCCTTCTCTTTCTTTGGTCTTCTCTCAGTTCCTTTTCACAGCTTTATTATTCAGAGCTCATCTAAATAAGAATTAGCATTATATAACACACACAATATATAGGGTTGGCCAAAAAGTTCATTTGGCTTTTTCTATAAGTTGTTACAATAAATCTTAAATGAACTTTTTGGTCAATCGAATACATAAATTTATAATACATCTGTTATACAAAAATATATATGCACAGCAATTTTAATATATATAAAATACATGTACAAATTTATGTACCACACATTTATAATACATATTACATTGCAAAGATTTTTAACTATATAACCATATATAACCTTTATTATACATGTCATTGTTTATAAATTTAAACTTTAAAAGGATCAGTGGTCTTCATTTGGTCTTTTACAAGAGGAACAAATGTAAAAACCTAAGTCTTTCTAAATATTTTAGAATAAATATTACCAAGTTCACCTTAAAAAATATTTTCATTAATGCTTTTAACTCAGTGCAATTTGATGATTCTTAACATTTGATCACCTTAAAAAATATTTTCACTAATGCTTTTAACTCAGTGCAATTTGATGATTTTTAACATTTGATCACATTTAACTATGTTTTCAGAATTGTATTTGTTCATAAAACTTTGAGCAATGACTTTTTGTCATTATCTATATGAGGCTTCCCTGGTGGCTCAGCAGTAAAGAATCTACCTGCAATTCATGGGGCACAGGAGATACAAGTTTGATCCCTGGGTCAGGAAGATCCCCTAGAGGAGAGCATGGCAACCCACGCCAATGTTCTTGCCTGGAGAATCCCATGGACATGGACAGAAGAGCCTGGTGGGCTACAGTCCACAGGATCACAGAGTCGGACATGATGACTGAGCAGAGAGCAGAGATAAGGCTTCAGTTCAGCATGAAGGTGAAATCTTGAATAAGACACAGAGGAACGCGTTTGCATTTGCAGTGTTTCCCTTGTAGGTGGAACCGCAAGCCGACAGAGAGGCTTCCTGGGGTGCATTCGGTCTCTGCGATTGAACGGGCTGGCCCTGGATCTGGAAGAGAGAGCCACGATGACCCCAGGAGTGGAGCCAGGGTGCCCAGGACACTGCAGCACCTACGGCCATCTGTGCCACAATGGGGGGAGGTGCAGAGAAAAGCGCAGAGGGATCACATGCGACTGCACCGGCTCTGCCTATGACGGGCCGTTCTGCGAGAACGGTGAGTGTGCCCCAGGAACAGGGAAAGGATGGAGCACGAGAAGCCCACGAAGCTGCCTCTGGCATTGGCTCTGTAATGAAAAGATAAGGCAGTTCTCTGTGATTAGCTGAAACAGAATTGTTTCTATCCCAAATGACTCCATTTCCCTTGGGAGGAGGTAAGCTTGTATCCTTGACAAGGCTATGACTACTTCTAGTAGATCAGAGAGGCATCAATGAGGTCTCCTTGAGGAGAGCAGTAAGCTTTAACTATGCATTTACACTGGACATTTAATTTTGCATTTTTGAGACAATAATAAAATACTGTTACTCAATTCTGGGTTATGGGAATATGGAGGGATTATCTCTTTACTTAAGCTTTATTATTTTTCATCTTAATTTTTTTTTAAATTAAAAAAACAGCAAAGGAGGAGTTCCCTGGTGGCCTAGTGGTTAGGACTTGGTGCTTTCACTGCTATGGCCCAGGTCCAATCTCTGATCAGGGAACTGAGATACTGCAAGCTGTGTGTCACAGCCAAAATAAAAACGAATTGCTAAACTAAAAAATACCCAGCACAGCATAACATTATTTTTTTTCCCTTTTGAGATATTTGAGGATTAGAGATATTCTTTGCATATATAGAAATATACATAACAAGACACGTGCACTTACGTATTGCTAATACAACAAAAATTGCTTGCCATTCCAGACATTTCTGCCTATTTTGGAGCTGGTTCCTCGGTGATCTACAATTTTCAAGAACATTACAATGACACCTTTAGTAAGAACTCCAGCTCCTTCGCAGCTTTATTTCATGAGGATCTGACTTTGACAGGAGAAATGGCCACACTGAGCTTTCGGACCACAGGGACACCCAGCTTACTGCTTTATGTAAGCTCATTCTATGAGGAATACCTTTCAGTTATCCTTGCCCCAAACGGTGAGTGTCTTTACTTTAAGAACAAGAAGATTGACTTGGGTGGTGTCCATGTCCTGGCTATTGTAGACAGTGCTGCTGTGAACATTGGGGTACACATGTCTTTTTGAATTATGGTCCATCAACAGAAGAATGGATAAAGAAGATGCAGAGCAGATATGCAAAAAAATATTACTCAACTATAAAAAGCAACAGAATTGGGTCATTTGTAGAGATGTGGATGGACCTAGAGAGTGTCATACAGAGTGAAGAAAGCCAGAAAGAGAAAAACAAATGCTGTACGTTAATGCATATATGTGGAATCTAGAAAAGCATATAGATGATATTACTTGCAAATAGAGACACAAATGTAGAGAACAGTTGCATGGTTACCAAGGGGGAAAGGGTTGGGGTGGGAAAAATTGAGAGGTTGAAATTGACTTATGTACACGGTTGATACTATGTATGAAATTGATAACTAATGACAACATACTGTATAGCATGGCAGTGGGGGTGAGGGAGTCTTGCATTCTGAAATGAAATAGTTAGTTTCACTGTACAGATATGCAGCAACACAAGAGATGACTCTACACATGGACATTACCAGATGGTCAATACCAAAATCAGATTGACTATATTCTTTGCAGCCAAAGATGGAGAAGCTCTATACAGTCAGAAAAAACAAGACCAGGACCTGACTGTGGCTCAGATCATGACCTCCTTATTGCCAAATTCAGACTTAAATTGAAAAACGTAGGGAAAACCATTAGGCCATTAAGGCATGACTTAAATCAAATCCCTTATGAGTATACAGTCAAAGTGAAAAATAGATTAAAGAGATTAGATATGATAGACAGAGTGCCTGAAGAACTATGGGTGAAGGTTCATAACATTGTACAGGGGGTGGTGATCAAAACCATCTTCAAAAAAAGAAATGTGAAAAGGCAAAATGGTTGTCTGAGGAAGCCTTACAAATAGGTGAGAAAAGAAGAGAAGTGAAAGGCAAAGGAGAAAAGGAAAGAGATACACATCTGAATGCAAAGTTCCAAAGAGTAGCAAGGAGAGAGAAGAAAGCTCTCCTAAGTGAACAATGCAAAGAAATAGAGGAAAACAATAGAATGGGAAAGACTAGAGACGTCTTGAAGAAAATTATAGATACTAAGGGAACATGTCATGCAAAGATGAGCATGATAAATGACAAAAAGATATGGACCTATCAGAAGCAGAAGAAATTAAGAAAAGTTGGCAAGAATACACAGAAGAACTATACAAAAAAGATCTTAATGACCCAGAAAACCATGATATGATCACTCACTTAGAGCCAGAAATCCCACTCACCTAGAGCCAGAATGCGAAGTCAAGTGGGCCTTAGAAAGCATCACTGTGAACAAAGTTAGACGAGGTGATGAAATTCCAGCTGAGTTATTTCAAGTCCTAAAAGATGATGCTATTAAAATGCTGCACTCAGTATGCCAGCAAATTTGGAAAACTCATCAGTGGCCACAGGACTGGAAAAGGTCAGTTTTCATCCCAATCCCAAAGAAAGGCAATGCCAAAGAATGTTCAGACTACCACACAATTGCACTTATTTCATGTTCTAGCAAAGTAATGCTCAAAATTCTTCAAGTGACGTTTTAGCAGCACCTGAACCATGAACTTCCAGATGTTCAAGCTGGATTTAGAAAAGGCAGAGCAACCAGGGATCAAACTGCCAACATCCATTGGATCATAAAAAAAGCAAGAAAGTTCCAGAAAAACATCTACTTTTGCTTTACTGACTACACTAAAGCCTTTGTCTGTGTGGATCACAACAAACTGTGGAAAATTCTTAAAGAGATGGGAATGCCAGACCACTTTACCTGCCTCCTGAGAAATCTGTATGCAAGTCAAGAAGCAACAGTTAGAACCGGACTTGGAACAATGGACTGGTTCAAAATTAGGCAAAGGAGTATATCAAGGCTGTATATTGTCACTCTGCTTGTTTCACTTATATGTAAAGTACATCATGGCTGAAATGCTGGGCTGGATGAAGCACAAGCTGGAATCAAGATTGCTGTTAAGAAATATCAATAACCTCAGATATGCAGGTGGCCATCCTTATGGCAGAAAGTGAAGAGGAACTAAAGAGCTTCTTGATGAAAGTTAAAAAGTAGAGTGAAAAAGCTGGCTTAAAACTCAACAATCAAAAAAGGAAGATCATGGCCTCCAGTCCCATCATGTCATGGCAAATAGATGGGGAAACAATGGAAACAGTGACAGACTTTATTTTCCTGGGCTCCAAAATCACTGTAGATGGTGACTGCAGCCATGAAATTAAAAGACGCTTACTCCTTGGAAGAAAAGCTGTGACAAATCTAGACAGCATATTAAAAGTAGAGACATTACTTTGTTGACAAAGGTCAGTATTGTCAAAGCTATGGGTTTTCAGTAGTCATGTATGAGAGCTGGACCATGAAGAAGGCCGAGTGCCAAAGAATTGATGTTTTTGAACTGTGGTGTTCAAGAAGACTTGAGAATCCCTTTGGCAGCAAGGAGATCAAACCAGTCAATACTAAAGGAAATTAACTCTGAATATTCATTGGAAGGACTGATTTGAAGCTGACGTTCCAATACTTTGGCCACCTGATGTGAAGAGCTGACTCACTGGAAATGACTCCGGTGCTGGGAAAGATTGAGGGCAAGAGGAGAAGGGGATGACAGAGAATGAGATGATTAGATGGCATCACCAACTCACTGGACATGAGTTTAAGCAAACTCCAGATATAGTGAAGGACGGGGAAGCCTGGTGTGCTGCTGTCCATGGAGGTTGCAAAGAGTGGCTGAGTGACTGAGCAACAACAACGCATGTTCGAATTGTATAATAAAGAAGGCTGACAGCCAAAGAACTGATGTTTTCATACTGTGGTGCTGGAGAAAACTCTTGAGGGTCCCTTGGACAGCAAAGAGATCAAACCAGTCAGTCCTAAAGGAAATCAACTTGAATAGTCATTGGAAGGACTGATGCTGAAACTGAAGCTCTGATACTTTGGCCACCTGATGCGAAGAGCTGACTCATTGGAAAAGACACTGATGCTGGGAAAAATTGAAAGCAGGCAGCGAAGGGGATGACAGAGTATGAGATGTTTGGATGGCATCACCTATTCATTGGACCTGAGTTTGAGCAAACTCTGAGAGATGGGAAGCCTGGTGTGCTGCAGTCTGTAGTGTCATAGAGTCAGACACGATTGAGCAACTGAACAACAACACTGTTCATTCTGAAAGATGGTATCTCATTTTATATATGGAAAGTATTTCCTCCTCCTTGGAAATGAAACCATGAAGTGCATTAAATCATATCAAACCCAGTTTCCTTGAGCATCAGATAAGGGTGATTGTGCTTTACCCATCAGTGGTTGGGAAGTCAGTCATGACCTGTTGCCTGCATGCATGCTAAGTTACTTCAGTCATGTCTGACTCTGTGACCCTGTGGATTTCAGCCCTCCAGGTTTCTCTGTCCCTGGGATTCTCCAGGCAAGAATACTGGAGTGGGTTGCCATGCCCTCCTCCAGAGGATTTTCCCAACCCAGGGATAGAACAAGAGTCTCTCGTTTCTCCTGCTTTGGCAGCTGGGTTCTTTACCACTTGCACCACCTGGGAAGCCCCCATGCACTATCCACATGTAAAGAAAATGGAATGAGTGTTCTCTAACCCATGGTCACCAGAAAAAGTGCAGAACTAACACTCGCCCATTAGAGAACAAAACTAAGCTTTAACCCTTTCTCATGGAGAATAAAGGGAGAAACTTCTGGAAAAGACTTCTACAATCACTGACTAATTGAATCTATTACAGGTGATACACTAGTGACGGGTGGAGAGTGCATCTGTGAAGAAGAGCAGTGTGTGGATTGGGCAATTTGAATATTGTAGCAAATCACTCACTTTTCTCTTTTTGCTATTTCTTGATTATGGTAGAAACATTAGAAAATATTTCTGGTTGTGCAAAAAAAAAATAATGTAAATGTCAGTGATACATTAATATGCATTAAAGTAAGTCACATTAAAAGAAGTTATGCTTGTAGAACTGAAAGTTAATACAAATTGCTTGAGGTTTTACCATTTAATAATATGAATACCACATGAATAATTAACTTCAAGCCTCACTTGGTGTTTTCATATGCTTAACTTGGACTTTTTCCTCTGGTTCAGGAAAATGGAAGAACTTGGAAAAAGACTGTTTGGTCTTGACTTTTAAGACTGTGTAATTGGATTCTGAATTTGGCCCCAGAATAGCACATAAATAAGTAATTGCTAGTCTGGGAAAAGTGACTGTATGCACTCAAGTAAAGGCTCCATAGATTCAAATTGTATTAATGTTTTTTAATGTGTGTTAGGACCTGCATTGCCAGTTTTTATAAAATTCTATTTTAGTTAAAATGTCATTGTCTCTTCTTTAGGAAGTTTGCAGATCAGGTATAAGCTAGACAGACACCGAGAACCTGATGTTTTTAACTTTGGTTTTAAAAACCTGGCTGATGGGCAGCTTCACCATGTGAGGATTAACAGAGAAGCAGCAGTGATGTTTGTAGAGGTAAGGTCATAAATTCAACAACAGCAACAGTCATCAAAATCATGATGCTCAGAACATTTGACTTAAAGCCAAAATTCAATAATAAACCCTAATAAAAGAAATACACATTCGGCACTGTCCTTCCATAAGTCTAGGATAGGAAATGTAGTCAAGGTGTTTTATTTCATTTAGCAGTGTTAGTTTATCAAGAGACCATCAAAAGTTTTTATTAATATTTGACCTTTTAAAATACCATGCTCTCCTCACTGGTTTCACTTTGTTTGATTGGGAAATATTGCCTAGTTTTTCATAGGGACTATTGGAGATATTCCAATGGGAACCTATTCCCACTGGATTACAAAAGAACAAATGCTACTGAAATTTAAACACACAGAAAAAGCAAGATATTGCTTAAAGTGGAACTACATTTTGAAAAACAGCGGAGTCTTTAAATTATGCATTGTCACTGGGTTTTGAAGAGTAATCTTTCATATTGAATCTGTATGAATAATACATTTTTTCTGTTCATGTTATAAATTTCCTCTAAATAAGTAAAAACTTTGAGGCTCAAAGTAGCTCTTGCATCTCTTTGGTGCACTGTACCAATTATGATACTTAAATCATGAAGACAAATGTAGGGGAAAAGGATGGGGTGGAATGGAATTTGCGGTGCTATAGAAGTTGTTTATAAAATACTTTTCTCTTTTAACCTTTGTGATAGCTTGAACATATGGATTACTTTTTTATCATTTTTCTTGGTTTTCCTTTGATTTCCATCCTTTTATCAAATTGCTTGCCATTTTGATGTTTATATCTTGTGGAACATTTAATAGGTTAACCAGAATGCAAGGAGACAAGTCATCCTGTCTTCAGGGACAGAATTCAATGCTGTCAAGTCCCTTATGTTGGGGACGATTTTAGGTAAGTGGAAGAAAGAGGGCCCCTCTCCCCCTACCACCCTATGATTGAGATCAGAAGTGTTAAGTTGCAAATATGGGAAGCATTCATCATGCTGAAAGAAGCTCCTTGACATATTCATGATTTCTCAGTGAGTGACAATCAAGGTAGAAGCTTGCACTCTTGTCTGAGTGCACATATAATCACGACTAAGTGCTGCTTGCGAGTTGAACAGGAGCGTTCCTTGAAAACTGCCTCCACACTTACCCTCTCACTTAGCAATCAAGCATAATGAAACTTTGCATTTTTCTAACAATTCAGGAAAGACAAAATCAAAGCAGATAGCAAGTTCACAAACTCTTTAGTAATCAGGGGTCAAATGCAGAAATCATTTTAATGATAAATCTAGACTTAGGCTTAAGAAAAAGCTGCTCTTAGCAAACAAATACGGAGAAGGCAATGGCACCCCACTCCAGTACTCTTGCCTGGAAAATCCCATGGACGGAGGAGCCTGGCAGGCTGCAGTCCATGGGGTCGCTGAGTCAGACATGACTGAGCGACTTCACTTTGACTTTTCACTTTCATGCATTGGAGAAGGAAATGGCAACCCACTCCAGTGTTCTTGCCTGGAGAATCGCAGGGATGGCGGAGCCCAGTGGGCTGCCATCTGTGGGGTCGCACAGAGTCGGACACGACTGAAGCGACTTAGCAGTAGCAGCAGTAAACAAATAAACTTTGAGCTGTGGCCTGGGCCCTGCCTTGTCTGTGGGCTGAGGTGAAATGTTTTCATTACTCCCAGCTACTCTTGGAAAATCACACTCTAAATATCCCACAGACGTCCTGTCCTTTATGGCTGCTAGTTATTCTCCATAAAACTGCCAAAGTAAAAGCATACTTTAGTATTTAAATGTCAAAACCTTGATGCCTTTCTTCCCCCTTTTCACCAAGAATTACATTGAAATAAAAATAAATATTGAAAGGTATTTCTTTTATTTTGATTATTTATAAACTATATGTTTTATTGATATTTAAATGTTATCTAGGGGAAATTCTCCATGGCATATTTGTCATTCCTTCTCTAGTACTTGTTATTCATATAATTTTGTTTTGTCCCATTTACACATTGATTCTTTTGGTCATTTCTTCCACCCTACATATATATATAGTACATCACAAACTTGAGAATCTTAGAGAAGGTACATGAATGGATATTCCAAATATGTCAAGAAGCATAGTAACTATTAAAACTATCACATCTTTCAGACAGATGGACAATAAAACGATGACTTCTAATTTTTCAGACAAAGGAAATGTTATGAATCCTAGTGCTTTCCAAGGCTGCTCTTGTAAATGGTAATAACAAAAGTGTAAGTTTTAGATACTACAGCCTGTTAAAAAGCCCAGCTGTTAAAATGGCTGATTAAGCCAATGAAGAAGGATAAGAATATAGTTTTAGCTTGGTATGGTGAATAGCAACTTTATGCTGAAGCGGTGATGGTCCTGCACTGTAATCATCCCTTAAAGTTGGATATAGAATCGACCTAGCCTTGATAATGTATTTGATAGGCAGCTTGTGCTGAATATCTTTTCCTGTGGTTCGTTGTTCTTCACACTCCCCACATGTGGGATAGTGGTGCTATAATTAACACAGAAATAAAAATGAAAATATTTGCTTCCCATTGAATGCTGGGAGATGTTTATATCTATCATAGCCTGTTATAGAGGTGAATATTCCAGTCTCTAATGTGTTATTTGGATGTTTACCAGGCACTTCTGACATCTCTGTTTTCATGATATTAGTAGATTTTTTATTCTGTTTAAACAGTGGCATAATTTTAAAAGAATGGGAAAGCAAACAAAAACAAATAAAAAAAAGACTTGGAAAAACAATTCAGAAGAATAACTGCTCTCTCAACTTTCGTCCATGAGAATGACAGTATATGTTTAAATAGAGATCATGAAATTCCTGAAAGCGCAAAGACCACCTTGAGTTTTAGAGAACAGGGAGATAAAACCCTATCTTTGGTTGTCAGCCTAACTTATAATTATTTTTAATATCCAAATGGAGAACAATTTGCTCCCTTTTTATCTGATTTTGAGCTCTACTCTCTGGCCCTATTGATCCTTGGTTTGAGAAAAGTAAGTAATCAATCACCTAAAATGTATCCAAGGGGCTTCACTGGCAGCTCAGCTGGTAAAGAATCTGCCTGCATTTTGGGAAACCACGGTTCTATCCCTGGGTCGGGAAAATCCCCTGGAGAAAGGAATGCCTACCCACTCCAGTATTCTTGCCTGGAGAATTCCATGGACAGAGGAGCCTGGCTATAGTCCTGGAGCCACAGAGTCAGACACAACTGAGCAACTAACACTTTCACTTCAGTTTCAAAGGATGTGCAAGCCTCATAGCTGCATTTTTGTCAAGTGGGTGTAAGCTGTGAGTGGAATAATTGTCCTGTCTGCACCTAGATCTGATCCCTCCTCCACTGTAGAGAAGTCTGTGTGCACTCTTTTCCCAGTCTAAAGAACAGATATGGTCAAAACAAACACATCACACGCAACTCCATGCCCTCAGTGACTATAGCATCCAACAGGAGAAATGAGGCATGTTCAGAGATGCCCATGTCCCCGCGTAGAAAGTTGCCATCAGTAAGTATGAAATTGACAAAGGAGCATTTTAAAGGCAAATTAGGTTGAAATGTCTGACCTATAAAGACATAGGCAATAGATTATGGAAATCAACTTAATTACTAAACTGTATTATATGAAAAGGTTCACTTTAATTAAAAAGTAGAAAAGGTTTTGTTATATGAATTTTTATGTTTGTGTGATTTAATATATAGAGAACAGTAGCATGGAATTGAAGGTGTTAATGTTTTTATTCAAGGATCTTTTTATTCAAATGCATCTCTCTCAGGCCATAAAAATTAAAGTTGAAACTCAGCAATGAAGTTTATAGCCTGAAGCAATTGAATCTAATAAAATTATAAATATTCATTTCATCTGTACCTAGAGGTATGTATCTTGATCAAAGGCTAATAAAACTTTTCATGTTTTGGATAACTTTATTTTCGGATGGCTTCTGTTCTTCTACCACTCTCAAAATCAGTTATTGAGAATAAGACTACAGTTCTGTGTTCGGATTTGGCAAGTAGGTAGAACCTTACTTCATTAACATAGTAAAATAGACCAACAGATTGGTTAATAAGTAGCTATTAATTTCTCTGGAAAGTTGTCCCAAACTATGATGAGATATCTAGTACTTACTTTTTTTGTGTGTGTGTGGAGGTATTTTTATAATCCTGTAGAGGAGAAAGTCATTCCAAACATGTTAAAAAAATCAGGAATTATTAAATTAAATAGTTTAAAATTACAGCATGAGATTTAATAACATCTATAAAGAAAAATATAAATAAGGTTAAAGGGCTAAAAACAATAAAGTGGTCAAAATTTTGTAATGCAAAATAATAATTAAAATTTTGTAATGCAAGATAATAAAATGTCCTTAACATACATAATTCTCAGAATCATTAAGATTCTGTTTAATGCGAAAGTATATAGCTATTAAAGACAATAGAAAACTATATTTATTATCATGTACAACATTGATATTAAGTAAAAGAAGCAACGTAGAAAGCCCTACATAGAGTGTGGCCTCAGTATTTCTTGTTAGCTATTTTGACTCATGGATTTATCCATTCTGAAATGTTTGGTGGTTCCTAGTATGTGCTTGTATTTCACTGGACATTTTGAATGTCTCATAGCAAAACACATACTGTATCTGCCCTCAAAGCACTTGTGATATAATACAAAATATAAACAATAAAATAGTGTTCTAATGATTAACTAATCTAGTTAGTTATTATTATTGTTTTCCCTAGTGAGTTTTGGAAAATGCTTTGAAAGTGACTTCTGATTAACAACCCCTATGTTCTTTCCATTCTTCAAAGATCATATTATGATGACCAATCAGGTTAAGTTTTCCCAGTTACTATAAAATAATTTCACTATAATCCTACTTTAAATGTAAATCTTTGGATTTCTAGTGTTCTTTGTAGTTTTGGCTCTGATAGGACTTATAATCCTAAAGTATGAGAACTTTAAAATACCGAGTAAGGTACCCTAGCATTTTTGCTATGTTTTATTTCTCTAAAGATTTTGTATAATTGGTATTCTATTCATTTTGGACTTTGAGCATTAAAAAAAAAAAAATAGCAAACCTGAAATATCAGAACAAAACAAAAATCTGTTCTTGAAGTGTATAAACTAAAGATATATCTTCCTGTCTCTTCCTAGGGGAGAATACAGTTCAAATCAATATAGTCATGCGAATAAACTTTAGTAGGCCAATTATCTGAGTGGGAAAAGAAATCCACTGAAGTACTGTATGTGGAAATGGAACTCCATATATGATAATTGGATAATAAATAATTCATGGAAATTACCTACTGAGATCTGCATGGAGAAACTAGAGTTTAGATATTAAAATTCCCTTGACTTATGTGACATGTATTAGTCTTTCCTATACTTTCCCTAAGAATTTATCTCATTTAGAAGAAATTTATGTAGAAAGACACAAAGAGTTTATAAAATTTCAGGAATGTGAGTGTAAATGCAAAAATGCTCAGCAAAGTATTAGCAAGTCTAATGTAATAATACATAAAAATTATTATATGCCATGACCAAGTAAGATTTCTTCCAGGAATTTAAGGTTGGCACTATAGATAAAAATCAATGTAATTCACTATATTAATAGAGCTAAAGACAAAAGACACAGGATTACCTCAATAGACACAGAAAAAGCATTTGAAAAACATCCAGTATGCTTTCATAGTAAAAACACTGAACAAATTAGGAATGAAAGGAACTTCCTCATGGGTTAAAAAGGCATCTGCAAAACCCACAGAGCTATGGTGAAATAATGGAAGTCTTCCCCTAAGAGCAGTAATGAGATAAAGATGTCCACTCTTACCATTTTTGTTCAAGACTGTAGTGCAGATTTGAATGAGGGCTGCTAGGCAAGGAAAAGAGCAAAAAATATCCAGATAAAAAAGGAAGTAAAATTATCTGTATTTGTAAGAGACATGATCTCCATGGAAAAAGCTATTAGTTTTGGTAAAGATGCAAGATCAACACACAAGAATTTATTGTATTTCTATATACTAGCAATGAATAATACAAAGATAAAATGAATGAAATATAAATTCTATTTACTATAGCATTAAAAAGAAGCAAATACTTTAAAATAACTTTAACAAAAGAAGTACAAGACATATACAATGAAAACCATAAAATATTGTTAGAAGGAATTATGCAAGAGTTACATAAATAGAAATATATCTGTGTTCATGGATTAAAAGATTCAGTGTTGCTAAGATGGCCGTCTTAGCAACACTGACGGCCATCTTAGCAACACTGAATCTTTTAATCCATGAACAAAGATAGACCTACCTATTGAGAAATCTGTATGCAGGTCAGGAAGCAACAGTTAGAATTGGACATGGAACAACAGACTCACTCCAATTAGGAAAAGGAGTACATCAAGCCTGTATATTGTCACCCTGCTTATTTAACTTCTGTGCAGAGTATATCATGAGAAACGCTGGGCTGGAAGAAGCACAAGCTGGAATCAAGATTGCCGGGAGAAATATCAATCACCTCAGATATGCAGATGACACCACCCTTATGGCAGAAAGTGAAGAGGAACTAAAAAGCCTCTTGATGAAAGTGAAAGAGGAGAGTGAAAAAGTTGGCTTAAAGTTTTCGATTCAGAAAACGAAGATCATGGCATCTGGTCCCATCACTTCATGGGAAATAGATGGGGAAACAGTGGAAATGGTGTCAGACTTTATTTGGGGGGGCTCCAAAATCACTGTAGATGGTGATTGCAGCCATGAAATTAAAAGACGCTTACTCCTTGGAAGGAAAATTATGACCAACCTAGACAGCATATTGAAAAGCAGAGACATTACTTTGCCAACAAAGGTCCATCTAGTCAAGGCTATGGTTTTTCCAGTGGTCATGTATGGATGTGAAAGTTGGACTGTGAAGAAAGCCGAGTGCTGAAGAATTGATGCTTTTGAACTGTGGTGTTGGAGAAGACTCTTGAGAGTCCCTTGGACTGCAAGGAGATCCAACCAGTCCATTCTAAAGGAGATCAACCCTGGAATTTCTTTGGAAGGGACGATGCTAAAGCTGAAACTCCAGTACTTTGGCCACCTCATGCGAAGAGTTGACTCACTGGAAAAGACCCTCATGCTGGGAGGGATTGGGGGCAGGAGAAGAAGGGGACGACAGAGGGTGAGATGGCTGGATGGCATCATTGACTCGATGGACATGAGTTTGGGTGAACTCCTGGAGTTGGTGATGGACAGGGAGACCTGGCGTGCTGCAATTCATGGGGTCGCAAAGAGGTGGACACGACTGAGCGACTGAACTGACCTGAAGATGGCAGTGCTCCCTAAGTTTACCTACCGATTCCTATCCAAATCCAAATGGCCTTTTCTACAGAAATTGAAAAGTTGATTCTAGAATTCACATAGAAATGCAAGGGTTCCAAGTAGCCAAAACAATCTTGAGAGGAAGGATGAAGATGGAGGTCTCATTCTTCTTGATTTCAAAACTTAGTTCAAGGCCACAGTAATCAACACTATGTGGTATTGGCTTGAGTGAAAGTGAAAGTCACTCAGTAGTGCCTGACTCCTTGCAACCCCATAGACTATACAGCCCATGGAATTCTCCAGGCCAGAATACTGGAGTGGGTAGCCTTTCCCTTCTCCAGGGGATCTTCCCAACCCAGGGATTGAACCCAGGTCTCCCACATTGCAGGAGGATTCTTTACCAGCTGAGCCTCAGATACATAATGATTAGTGGACTAGATCAACAGTTAAGAAGCAAAGCTATTTATTTATGGTCCACTGACTTTTAACATTGGTGCCAAGGCCATTCAGTAGAGGGAAAAAAACTAGTCTCTTTGACAAATGGTGCTGGCCCAGCTGGATATCCGCAAGTTTAAAAAGTGAGGTAGGACCCTTAACTAACACCATACCCAAAAATTAATTCAAAATGGATGATAGACCTAGCTTTGTAGCTAAAATTATAAAATTCTTAGAGTGAAACATAACTGTAAGTCTTTGTAACCTTGGATTAGGCAATGATTTCTTAGAGAAGGTTTTTCAAAAGCCTTGGGTTAGATCAAAGTTTCTCAAAAGCATAAGCAGCAAAGAAAAATATATAAATTGGACCTCATTAAAATTAAAACTTCTGTAATTCAAAGGACACTATCAAGAAAGTAAAAAGACAACCCACAAAATGAGGAAAAATATTTGCCAGTCATGTATCTGATAAGAGACTTTTATAGAGAATATACAAAGAACTATAAACAATAAAAAGATAGGTAAACTAACTTAAAAATGACCAAAGGTTCTGGGTAGACATTTTTTCAAAGAAGATACACAAATGATGAACAAAAAATGATGTCTAGAATAGCTAGTCATCAACAAAATGCAAGTCAAAACCACAAGACAGCCTTTCACAACCTTCCCTGGTGGCTCAGCAGTAAAGAATCCACCTGCAATGCAGGAGACACGGGTTCTGTCCCTTGGTTGGGAAGATCCCCTGGAGGCGGGCTGGTAGCCCACTCCAGTATTCTTGCCTGGAGAATCCCATGGACAGAGGAGCCTGGTGGGCTACAGTCCATAGGGTCACAAAGAAACAGACGCAACTGAAACGACTAAGCACACACACCATTTCACACCCAATAAGATGGCTATGATCATAAAGACAGACAGTAACAAGTGTCATAGAGGATATGGAGAAATTGGGACTCTTGTACATTGCTGATGAGAATGTAAAAGTGTGTGGCTGCTGGGGAAAAACAGTTTGGCAGCTCCCTAAAATGTGAAACACAGTTACCAAGTGACCCAGGAATTCCACTCACAGGTAAATACCCAAAGAAATTGAAAAATATATATCCACATACAAAAAGTGTACATGAGTCTTCAGAGAAGTGTTATTCATAAGAATTAAAAATTGGAAACAGCTCCAGTGTCTATCAACTAAGGAACAAACAAAAGTTGTGTACAATGGAACGCTAGCCCATAAAAAGTAACGAAGTACTCATACGTGAGACCATATGGATGAACCTTGAAAACATTACACTAAATGAAATAAGATAAACACAAAAGATTACATATTGTATGACTTCTTCTATATGAAATGTCCAGAATAGTTAAATCCATAGAAACAGAAAGCAGTTCAGATTTACTAGGGACTGGGGGCAGGTAGGAGTGAGGAGTGACCACTAATATGTACAGGATTTCTTTGGGGGTGATAGATTCTGCAGTTACATACTGGGAATAGTTTTATAACTAAAAAACCCACTGAACTGTACACTTTAAAAGGGTGAAATTTATGAGATGTGAATTATATCTGAATAATAAAAAATCCATTAGAAATTTATTTCTTTTGCTAATAATGCATTTTCTGCACATGTCCCTGGGAGAGTTGGAACACTGAGTCATAACTGGACATTTCTTCTATTGTATGAATGAGTTTACTCAAGAATAGGATTTGATGGAAAACAGAGAGGGAAGAACTTGGACCTCTGAATTGGAGTAAGGGTATATCAAGGAGAGGCTGCTGCTGCTGCTGCTAAGTCACTTCAGTCCAACTCTGTGCGGCCCCATAGACAGCAGCCTACCAGGTTCCCATCCCTGGGATTCTCCAGGCAAGAACACTGGAGTGGCTTGCCATTTCCTTCTCCAATGCATGAAAGTGAAAAGTAAAAGTGAAATCGCTCAGTCGTGTCTGACTCTTTGCGACCCCATGGACTGAAGCCTATCTGGCTCCTCCGTCCACGGGATTTTCCAGGCAAGAGTACTAGAGTGGGTTGCCATTGCCTTCTCCATCAAGGAGAGGCTACATGAGCCTAATCACAATTTAGAGAAGGACTGATGAGCCGAAAGCAGCAAACATGTAGAATTCTGACAATGTTTCTTTGTTATGTGAAAGACTACTCAAATGTTATTATAAGAAGAGTCTTTTTAGTTTACTGCTGCTGCTGCTAAGTCGCTTCAGTCGTGTCCGACTCTGTGCGACCCCACAGATGGCAGCCCACTGGGCTCCACCATCCCTGGGATTCTCCAGGCAAGAACACTGGAGTGGGTTGCCATTTCCTTCTCCAATGCATGAAAGTGAAAAGTCAAAGTGAAGTCGCTCAGTCGTGTCTGACTCAGCGACCCCATGGACTGCAGCCTACCAGGCTCCTCCGTCCATGGGATTTTCCAGGAATGAGTACTGGAGTGAAGTGCCATTGTCTTCTCCGCTTTTTAGTTTACTAAAGACTATTCTTCCAATTGAGCTTCCCAGGGTGGCTCAGTGGTAAAGAATCTACCTGCCAAACAGGAGATGAGGGTTCTATCGTTGCGCTGGGAAGATCCCCTGGAGGAGAAAATGACAACCCACTCCAGTATTCCTGCTAGGAAAATCCCATGGACAGAGGAGCCTGGTGGGCTGCAGTCCATGGTGTAGCAAAGAGTCAGACACCAGTTAGTGACTAAACAACAATTATTCCAGGAAATACCTTCTGGGAGTGCTTGTTAAAGTGCTCGGAGTTTCAAATCACCCCTGATTTTTTCCTGGGTATTGGCTGCAAGTGCCAGTGATAGTTTGATGTGGTGGAAGTGGGGTGCAGGGAAGGGAGAATAAGTCACTTCTTGCTGACTCTGAAAATCACGTCCCTCCAATGATGAACTGTTCAAAAGACAGACTGAAAATTCTACTTAACATCACTTTCTAATCATGTCGTTTATTTAGAATAAAGGATGTTCACTGTTGTTTCATCAAGTCCAAAATAAATAGCAGGTTGATATTTATATTCTGTCTAGCCAATTCCATTTGCCAAAATGTTTTTCAGCGTTTGTTGCATGTAGTCATGGTTCACTAGCTTTTTTTGCTTGATAGTCTTTTATTGTATGAATATACCAGTTTGTTTATTCTCATGTTAACATGAAGCTGAATTACTTCCAGTTTGGGACTATTAATCTTCGGTATCAGCTTTATAGCTGTACATCTTTATTTTTTTAGCAGTTACCCCAAAGATTACTCATACTTGATTTATTACATTTTACTTTGAATGTACACTTCCAAAACTACATAAAAACCTTATTTTTATTCCCATTTTACTTCCTCTTCCACCCTTTTTGCCATTGTTGTCATGTACTTCACTTATGGATATTATTTTTTCCATAAGATATTATTACTGCTGTTGTTTCAACAGTCAGTATTCACTTAACTATGAATTTACACTTTCTAATGCTCTTCATTGCTTCCTGCAATTCCGTGGGCAACTCACTTTTCCTGATACTTGCTTGCAGATGAGAGCTTTAGGGAATCTTGGAAATACTCTTTTTGCTATTCCACTGTTTACTGCCGGTGCCTTTCAGAAGCACTGCTCATTGTGGGTAGCAGAAAGCTCTTCACACACACCTTAATTCTTTGCTCCTTCCCTTCCTTGTGGACCTTTCATTAACATGCTTGTTCCTCACAAAACCAGAAATCATCTCTTGTGTTAGAATGCATGGCCTTGGCAATATATTTTAAAGGCAACACTACCAACACCTGAGACAGTTGAGAATGTTTATGTCCTGAATTGCTGGAAATCCGATACTGCTCTCAAGATTTTGTACCATAGACATTTTTTAAAAGAAAAAATAGGTTAAATCTGTTTTCATTCAAAGTGACTTAAGGGGGTTTACTCAAAATTACAGTGGAAATGAACTTTATTCTCCACCCTTATCACACTCTTTCCTAAACTTTTCTTTGCTTCACATTCACACTCAAACCACTTTCCTGCCCCCTCCTTACCCTACCTTGAAGGTGCACCTGTTTTGCCCTTACTTCTTGTTGATACCTGTGTTCTCAAGCTAAGGGTTGATCAAACATTTTCATCCTAATATGTTAATTTTTAATATGGATTAAATTTTGCCTAAGGTTTCCCCCACTTTTTTTTTTCTTTGCACTTTAAAGGGAAGATTTTTGAGCCAAAAGGAAGGATCCTTAAGGATGGGATTTCAGGAGCCAGCTAATAGGGAAGACAGATTCACACTGTGTTTCTAAGTACAGTTCTGTTAATTTGAATGCTGACTTTGTGTGGACCTAGGTCTGAGAAATGGCAGCTTGGACCGTTAAGACTTGTTTCTACTCCCAATTCAACTTACTTGTACCACTAAACCCAGGAAATGTGGGGCCATCCCAGCAGGCAAAAGAGGACAGAGAAGTGTGAATAAGAGAGCAGAGGTGAGGATTTTCCTGCTGGACTGGAGGAGGACATTGGAGAAGGAAATGGCAACGCACTCCAATATTCTTGCCTACAGAATTCCATGGACAGAGGAGCCTGGTGGCCTGCTGTCCATGGGGTCGCACAGGGTCGGACACGACTGAAGCGACTTAGCATGCATGCATGCATGCATTGGAGAAGGAAATGGCAACCCACTCCAGGATTCTTGCCTGGAGAATCCCAGGGACACAGGAGCCTGGTGGGCTGCTGTCCATGGGATCACACAGAGTTAAATACGACTGAAGTGACTTAGCAGCAGCAGCAGCTGGAGGAGGACATAGCAGAGTCTTGGGTAGTGTGTGAAGCCTGTGGATCCTGGGGAAAGCTTGCCTTTCAGAGAACTCAAGACTTCCATAGTGAAGGTCAACATTGCTCTACATGATGATCCCTGTTCTCTCTGCTCCTTCTGAAGCTGATAAAGGGCTGGATCATTGGGTCATATCCTTCCTACCTTGGTGAAGGCAAGGGTGAGAGACCTCTTCCTATGCTTCATAAGAAGTCAGACAGTCTGCCTGCAGGTCTACTGCTGACTACAGGGGCAGAGAAGTGGCACTGTCCCGAGTGTCAGGACTTGTATACTGTATAACATCTCCAACCATGGAGTTCCAACAAGCCATCCCAATAAATATATAAGTAAATAATGATGCCACCACTAAGAGAATCTAAAAGTAAGAGTGGGGATGGGGCAAGAAGAAAAAACAACGAAATTTCCACATCAATTTAGAGCTATTGAAGAAGACAAAACTAAGATAAAACTTGGCACTCAAGGATATTTTAATAAAACCACACATACAGATACAAACATAAACTCTGGGAGTTAATATGACTTTTCAAAATGTTGCTGGATGATCTAAAGAAGAGAATCATCACTGATTTTCCTTAGAAGTGACATGGAGTATCATGCCGTAAGCAAAAAGATTAAGAAGCAGAAATTAGAAGGGAAAATAAAAGGGACTTGGAAGTTAGATCTAGAACACTTAGTATGAATAATTGGAGATCCAAAAAGAGAATTAAAAGCAAAGACAAAGATTATGTATTAAAAAATTTCTCTTAACTAAAGGAAAAGCTGAATTGCAGATTGAAAGGACTTATTGATCCTAATGAGAATAGACACACATCTGCAGAAATTCTGGGAAAATCCCTGAATCACAAAACCATAGAGAAACGTCTTCCAAACTTTTCAGGCAGAAGTTGCTACAATAAAAATAATAGTACTGGTATCAGCATCCAATTTTTCATTTGCAACAACAGAATAAAAATGATATAATGATATAGCTATACTGCTAAGAAGAGTGACTGAAGCTCAAGCATCTAATATATAATTTATCTGACAAGGTTATAAAAGATATTTTGGATAACAAGGAAAGATTGAGATTAAATATTAATCAAGCATCCCATCTGAAGAATATACTAGAGAATTACTCCAATCAAAAAAAAAAAAAAGAATCAAAACCATGACCTCAGGTTGGGAAAATGGCAGAAAGTTATGAACACCAAACTTTCAGTGTATATTTATACCCATACATGCACAAAATAATTAAAGCTACATGATTAATGATAGGCTATTCAGATACATATAAATCCCCCATACATATTCACATTCTCAAATCCACACACATATATATATAAATAAAGTATCTTGAAATATGGGAAAATATAATGCAATATAATATACTACTGATGTTTCTTTCTTTAGTAATAACATTATCTACAGATATGAAGCCAGGTTATCTTTAAAAAATGAATTGCACAAAATTGATCTAACTCGTTATGATATATGTCTGTCCTGGGTTCTTTCTGTTACCCTTGCCTGGTAGTGCTCAGGTCAAAACTTTGACCAGAAAAGCTAGTAGTGTCTAGTTGCTCTTTTTGTCCAACAGCTAAAACTTATTTTATCTGTAATTTTTTCTCCAGTATTTTAGCCTTGCAAAAGTCCTGGGTTACATAAGCAAGGGTGTCTTCCTTTAAGAAACATACTGTCTGAATCCAAAATTTTAAAAATAAATCATCTTTCAAGTACCCTTTTAATTGATAATCCTTTAGTGGGGTTGTGCCAAACTCATTTTACTTCAGTGTACTTAGGAATCTACCTAAAATTCCACATGCATAAAGCTATGTGATATTTCATTTAATCAAGTTGGCCAATGTAGCTATGTGTGTCAGAGAGATGTTTATGATGATTGTAACAATGCAAATGCATCCCCCTTGAGTTTAGGTCTTTTTAGAGGTCTTTTCCATAGCAAACATTATTTTTACAACTTTAAACTCATAAACAAAATTTTGTAAGCTGAAATAGCTCCCCGTGCATTTGCTGAAAATCTCAAAGTTAGACCATTTTTCTTGAAGGTACAGCTCTTTGTCAAGCCAGGAGAAATAAAGATTAAAAAATTTACCTCATTATGAAATGAAGTTTAATAGGAGAAAAAGTAACAACCTGTAATAAGATTCAAGAAATCCACCCCATGAGTTTGTATGGGAGACAATGCTTGACCTCTTTTCTCTTAAGATCTATAACTGGGCCTGAGAATTATATTTACTTAAGATATATTAACAGGAGAAAAACATAAAGATTTGTAAATGTACATATGGCCCCCAGAGGAAACTGAAGACCCAAAAAGCAGGTAGGCCCAAGTATTTATATATTAATTTGAACAAAGAGTGGTGATTATGAAAAAGTAAGTAAAATGTATGAGGAGAGTGAAAGAAGGTATTGTTTTAACAATCTGCTAACAATGTTTGTAGGTACAGATTTCTCTGGGCTGGACTGCTTATCTCTGGTCATAAGAATGCATTTTCCCTCCTGGTACAGAGAGGGCAGCTTTTCCATGGGAGTTTTATCTGCTGCTTTCAAGAAGAAATGGACATCAGTGTCCTTCTACCTGCTGTTTTCAAGTGAATAATCCTTTTGCCAAAGTGGCATATTTGAGAGTGGCATATTTTTTTTACCTTTCATAAGAAACTTCAGAGTATGTGGTTACCTTTAATGACAATAAGGACTTGTTTAGTTACCATGACATTTGGTAAAACTCAGTGGCATAAGACGTCAGCCAACTATGGACATGCATCCTTAGCTGAAGCCAGTGCAAGTCATCTTTTATCACAAGGTGGTGGTGGTGGTGTTGTTCAGTTGCTCAGTTGTGTATGACTCTTTGTGACCCTGTGGACTGCAGCACACCAGGATTCTCTGTCCTTCACCATCTCTTGGAGTTTGCTCAAATTCAGGTCCATTGAGTCTGTGATACCATCCAACCATCTCATCCTCTGTTGTCCCCTTCTCCTGCCTTCGGTCTTTCCCAGAATCACAAGGAAGGACCTCTGAATTTCTCAGACCACACCTTGAGAGGGCCACATTTTAAAAATTTCAACAGCCAGACTGTCCACAGAAGGGTGGTAATAGGACTAAATGTATTCTTTGATTATAAAATATATTGCATATGCCCTATGTAACAGACACTAAGCTAAGTGCAGGGGAAGACAAGAATAAAACACACAGTCCACCAGGAGCTTCCACATGTTGCATGAGAGAGATGGATGNTGGTAATAGGACTAAATGTATTCTTTGATTATAAAATATATTGCATATGCCCTATGTAACAGACACTAAGCTAAGTGCAGGGGAAGACAAGAATAAAACACACAGTCCACCAGGAGCTTCCACATGTTGCATGAGAGAGATGGATGAGCTAAGGACAGTGACCTTCTGTAATGATGCACCATATAAAGCTAGCTGACAAAGCTCGCTGGCAGAGAGATTATACTCCTGGCTTGAGTTCAAATGCTCCTATTCAAAAGTTCTCTCCAACTGCTTACCAGTGGTATAGCATGAGGCAAGTCATTAAATCCTGCTCTAAATGGTCACTTTATTTTTATGAAAATAATAGCCCTTTATTTTTCAGTGTCTAGCATGTATACCATCTGCAGTGATTTTGGAGCCCCCCCAAAATAAAGTCTGACACTATTTCCACTGTTTCCCCATCTATTTCCCATGAAGTGATGGGACCAGATGCCATGATCTTCATTTTCTGAATGTTAAGCTTTAAGCCAACTTTTCCACTCTCCTCTTTCACTTTCATCAAGAGGCTTTTTAGCTCCTCTTCACTTTCTGCCATAAGGGTGGTATCATCTGCCTATCTGAGGTTATTGACATTTCTCCTGGCAATCTTGATTCCAGTTTGTGCTTCTTCCAGCCCAGCGTTTCTCATGATGTACCCTGCATAGAAGTTAAATAAGCAGGGCGACAATATACAGCCTTGACGTACTCCTTTTCCTATTTGGAACCAGTGTTAATTTAACTTCAAATAGGAATAAAAGTACTCAGGGTGGTTTGAGCATTAAGAAATAACCTCTATAAATCACTTAACACAATGTCCAGACTATGGGAGTCATTTGGTAAATTCTTGGTAACTGTTTGATTGATTGAAAAAGGAGAGACTATGAGCCTTTCCATACATGATGAAGCAGGAAGGAGTTTGACAGCAGATGCCAAAGTTGCCTCATACTGACATGGTTTCCTCTGTGGGGGACGCAGACTCTTCCTTCCCTGACTGACACATTTAAACTTGAAGTCTACAACTAAGGGGCCTTGGGTCAGATTTCTTGCCCACTGAGCAAGTGCACTGCGGGATGCAGGCATCACTGAAATGAAGGAATTGATGCTCTGCTCTCCTGTGTCACTCGCGGCTCTTCTTTAGGTCATAATAACCAACCTCTGTCAGTTTGGGGTGAGAACGGGGATCAGGATGGGGTTGGTGAGGGCAAGCCTTTATTTATAGAGTAGGGACACAGATCACCCTTGTGGAGAGAGGAAAAGAAAGTGGGATGTGGAGTTCCTGGGACAGCAGTTGTGGGTAAGGAGATGCCTTCACTGTGAGGCTCAGAACAGTCAGCAAGACTAAAATATTATTTAGGAGGTAACTTCAGAAGGAGTTCCTAGAACTCTGCCGTCCTCATGAGACCTAGGTCACCAGCCATCTAGAATACTGGTCACAAATCCTGTTCAAAATATTTTGAAAACTGCTTTGGTGGAGGAGGATTTCATTCTCCTGTTAACAGTGACTGCATCCAAGGAAGCTTTAATTTTTCCCATGGTAAGTGAACAAGCGCAGGGCATCAACCAAGGCCTCTGTCTGTGGATCTTTTCCTAAGGGAGAAAGGAGGAAGAGCTTGGAGGGAGGCTCAGTTCATCACTGCTGCGCAGAGGCGGGCTGGTCTGGCGTGCCCTCCAGATGCCTATGAGCCCTAACGGTGTGTCCTGCTTCTTTGTCCGCAGAGCCCCTCGGCGCGGACCCAGACACGCTGCGGGCCGGCGCGCGCGGCTTCACGGGCTGCCTTTCTGCGGTGCGCTTCGGGCCTGCAGTCCCTCTGAAGGCGGCGCTGCGCTCTGGCGGCCACTCCCAGGTCACCGTCCGCGGACAGGTGGCCACCGCGTCCCACTGCGCGGATGGGGCGGGGCTCGGAGCCCCGGCGCGGGAGGCGACCCGCCCTCTCGCAGGCGGTGCAGGTGTGTGGCTCGCTCCCTGCGGTCTTCCACTCCATCTCCATCCCGGTACAACTGCACTCGTTTCACCTGCCAGCAAGATTATGCTCAGAATCTCCATGCCAGAGGTGTCCCAAAGTCCTCAATTCATCTTCTCACTTCTCTGGTCTTTCCATTCTTGGTTCTTCGTTTCTGTAACTGCATTATCTGCTCTTCTTTCAAATGTTTGTGGATTTCTCCAAACTCCTCCTTTCCACTCTCTGTCATCCTCCCTTTTTCTACTGTAGGTCGTTCTGGACCAACGGGTGAGGGACGGCCCTTAGTTAATGCGGACAGAAGTGACTCCGCGGTCATTGGAGGTAATGGGGCCGCAAATGACCTCTTCCTTGGTTCTGTTGTCACTGTTAGCAAAATCCAAAAAATATATGAGAATCAATGATAATTGTGAGGTCAATGGCAGACCACGTACATTTGCTAATGTTCTTGATGTGCTGCTGCTGCTGTTCTTGATGTAACTGTATCGAACTCAGGTCCTTCGAAAAAGCTTTGTAGAAGGAACTGATTGGCTCCTCTTTTTTAAAGGATGGTTGCCAAACTATAATAATAAGAGGTTTTTCACTTGAAAATAGTCGTTAGTTTCTCTCAGAATGTATGCATATTTAAGACACATTTACTTTTACTTCTTTGATTTAAAATAGCCAGAAGTCAGCCCCTTAGGCCAGAACACTTAAAAATAAGATTAAAAATAAAACATAAAGCAACATTGACATATATACAGTACTGTGTGTAAAATAGCTAATGGAAGGCTGCTGATTCACCTTGTTGTATAATAGAAACTAACACAACATTGCAAAACAATTATTTTCTAAATTTAAAAAGAAAATAAATTTTATTTAAAATAAAAAAATGCAATATTTATTGGTAGAAGCACCTAAATTATACAAATTGCCATTTACCTAAACATAAAGATTAAAACCGCATCTAGCATCAGGCTTATCTTTGGGCAGAGAGATAGGTAGCTAGCTGTCTATCTAGGTAGATATACATAGATAGATATACATAGATATACATATAGTGATAGTGAAATCGCTCAGTCATGTCTGACTCTTCACCACCCTATGGACTGCAGCCCACCAGGCTCCTCTGCCCATGGGATTTTCCAGGCAAAAGTACTGGAGTGGGGTGTCATTTCCTTCTCCAGGGATTCTTCCCGACCCTGGGATCGAACCCAGGTCTCCTGCATTGTAGGCAGACGCTTTATCATCTGAGCCACCATCCATTAATTAAATTATTCAAGAAGAATGATTTAATTAAGAAGTAAGTAAAAGTAATTGCACTTTAAATATCTTCTTTTTTTTATTTTTTAAATTTTATTTTTACTTTATTTTACTTTACAATACCGTATTGGTTTTGCCATACATTGACATGAATCCACCATGGGTGTATACGAGCTCCCAATCCTGAATCCCCCTCCCACCTTCCACCCCATATCCTCTCTCTGGATCATCCCCGTTGTACCAGCCCCAATTGCACTTTAAATATCTTCTATTATATCCCCTGAAACAAAACTTATCCAGGTAGGACTCAAAAATTAATATTCAATTCTCCCTCCTTATCATTCGAAGAACATTTTAATTTGTTTAATTAGATTATGGAAATGTGAGTCAGTTGAAAGCTCTGCTTGGTGAGTAGAAGTAAACTACTCTCCATTCTTTGCTACCTCAAAGTGAAGTAATTACTCCTAGAGCTGGGTGATTGGACTGGGTTAGGCCAGCTACATATCTGCTCAGATTGGATCTGTCTGCATTTATTAAGATACCAGGTTTCTCCAGACAACTAGTGAAGTATTCAGACATTTTAAAGTGCTGATCAAATCTATGCAAGAATGTCATTATTTCTATTTCTGTATCAATTGCTTTTATTTTTGTAATGCGTGAGGAATATGACCTCCATCTTATAACTCCAGAAACAAATAAAAACTATAAATATTATTTATAATGCATATCCAAAAGGAATAATTTTCTTGTTACAATTTAAATTAAGTCTTAATCCTAAATCATTCTGGTTTATTTTTAATGAGAAAACTTCACTATAATGTCAAAGTTAAGTGAAAATAAATCAACTTAAATGTGATTAATATTTACAAAGTAGGAACCAAAGTTCAAAATTTTGCAGATTATAATAGTTGGTGCCCTTTTATTAGAGAGAACAAAGATAAAAGTTAAATTGATGACAGAACAAAGATGTGGTCCTCAGAGTTTTATTGCCTGAGTGTGTGTGTGTGCTCAGTTGTTCAGTCGTGTCTGACTTGTTGGGACCCCATGAACTGTAGCTGGCCAGGGATTTTCCTGGCAAGAATACTGGAGTGGGTTGCCATTCTCAGGAATTGAATCCATGTCTCCTGCATCTTGACTTGTTGGGACTTGTTGGGACCCCATGAAAGTGCCCTTTTATTAGAGAGAACAAAGATAAAAGTCAAATTGATGACAGAACAAAGATGTGGTCCTCAGAGTTTTATTGCCTGCGTGTGTGTGTGTGTGTGTGCTCAGTTGTTCAGTCATGTCTGACTTGTTGGGACCCCATGAACTGTAGCTGGCCAGGCTCTTCTGTCCATGGGATTTTCCTGGCAAGAATACTGGAGTGGGTTGCCATTCTCAGGAACTGAATCCATGTCTCCTGCATCTCCAGCATTGGCAGGCAGATTCTTTACCACTGAACAGAGTTGTATTGCTTTTGCTAAACATCATTGGCAAGATGTACAAAGTAAGTTACTCTAGTGTCACTCCCCTGAGAAATCCTTTTTGGCTCCTGATACGTGGGAGCCAAGCAGAGAAGGTCTTAGGGACAGAAGGGTTCAGTTTACTGGACCCTACAATGTACTTGAACCTTCCTTCCATCTGTATGGGGGCTGGTGGCTGTGTGGTTTGTCAGTTACTGAGTACCTAGACCTCCAGTGTATTGTTCCTGAAAGAACTATCAGACTTTTAAAAAATTGTTCACAGATTTCACCTTTGTGTGAAATATTTGACCTGTTTAAAGGATTATCCCAATAGGTGAATTTCTCCCTATTCTGCATTTTTTCATTTTTATTTTCTCCTCTGTAAACAAAGGAAGCACTAGGAAAAGAGTATTAACCTAATCAATATTCGAACCTGGTAAACCAGAGATCACAGAGGATTTCTTGCCAAGCGATCTATGCTGTGGATGGGCAGATGGATGGATAGAGAAAGATACAGACGTGTAGATAGACAGAGACACAGACACAGGCATGAGCACTTGTCAAAAACACATTTACACTGGAGTTGCTGATAGGAAGGTTATGGAAGCCATCAGATGCATTCTTCATATTATCTCAATCTCTTCAGATAGAGAGTGGAGATGGAAGTTATTCTAGGATCCCACCAAATCTCACAAAACGAAAACAAGGTAGAGTTAGAGGTGAACAATCACATACAGGAAACCCTGGATGTATAGGTGGGTCAGTGTAATGGTGACAATCATCATATAATTAAGTGGTTTGATCACTGTTACTGAGTTAGTGGTCCCTGACACTAAAATTGGACATGATATAGCTCTTAAAACAAAGCTCTATGACTAAACATAAAAATAATTAAAGTAACTCTGTTATTGTTTCTCACATGAGATGGAAAATATATTGAAAGTAATGAATATTCTATTTATGAATAAATATTTAAGAATATTCATAGAGTAATAAATATGCTACCTCTTCTCAGCTAAGGAGTCTGAGTTCCTGATAGCACGTGCTCAGGAATCTTTGTGACCAGTTGCACCCAACCAAGCTTCAAGTTTGTTGGACTCCATCACACTTGCTTAAGTCTGTCTCGGAGTATAATAAAGAAACCTCATTTTGCAATACAAATTTTGATTTACATAACTAAACACTAACATGTGTTTGCTTACATTTGTTAATTAGAAATACTGATTAATGCCAATGCCAACCATCTTAAAACTATATTGACTAGTGAATGTTCCTACTTGCCTGTTCAGATGGGTTGGATATTTATTCTTCACTAATGTGATATAGCTTGACTTACTATCCCTAGCTTGATGGTGCATTAAAATAATCCATGAAACTTTCAAAATAATACTGATACCCCAGCCTCCCACCCAAAATTCTGTTATCGTCTACTATGTAGCCAAGGTTGAGAACCACTGGCAAAGTTAATGTCTTCAATACTTAAAACATTTCCAGCATGAGAAATGTTTTACTTTTCATATAACTGAATGTTATTAATATTTCTACAGATTTTTATAATATAGTATATTAGTTATCAATTTCTGCATAACAAATTATCACCTATTTAGCAACTTAACATAATCCACGTGTATTATTCCTCAGTTTATATGGGTCAGGAGTTTGGACACATCTCAATTAGGTCCTCTGCTTAGGGTCTCACAAGCCTGAAATGAATGTGTGTCATTTGGGATCTTGGGCTGGAGTCACATTTGGAGTTTCCACTGGGGATGGAGCCTTTTTCACTTGCATAGATTGTTGGCTGCATTCAGTGTCTTGCAGCTGTAGCACTGAGAGCTTCTGAATTTTCACTGGTTCATAGACAGAGTTCCTTGTCATGTGGTGGTTTCCCAGCATGGCTCTTGCCACCTCATAGCCAGCAGGAAGAAGGAGACTCCAACAGTACAGGTGCTAGAGTCTTATGTAACATAATCATGTAATCATGTACAATAATCAGGTACAGACCATCAACTTTGTCATATTGTATTGGTTAGAAGCAAGTCACAAGGGGGTCACACAAGAGTGTAGACCCCCAGAGGCAACAATCACTTAAGACTCTCTTGGTCTCATAGACATGGATGAAATATACACCACATTATTGTAGTTCAGCTGTATATCAGCATAACAGTTTAATCAAATTTTCATTAAAACACATAGAAATGTGGCCACTTGATGCAAAAAGCTGACTCATTGGAAGAGACTCTGATGCTAGGAAAGATTGAGGTGAAAAGAAAAATGGGGCAGCAGAGGATGAGACTGTTAGATAGCATATTCAACTCAAGGGACATAAATTTGAGCTCCCTCTTCACTCAGATGGTAAAGAAGCTGCCTGCAATGCAGGAGATCTGAGTTAGGTCCCTGGGTTGGGAAGATCCCCTGGAGGAGGGTATGGCAACCCACTCCAGTATTCTTGCCCAGAGAATCTCCATGAACAGAAGAGCCTGGCAGCCTATACAGTCCGTAGGGTTGCAAAGAGTCGGACACGACTGGGTAACTAAGCACACTAGGAGATAGATAAGCGCACTAAGAGGATAGAGGAACCTGGCACACTGCAGTCCATGCTGTCACAAAGAATTGGTCACAACTTAGCAATTGCACAACAACAACAAAGCATTTAATCACTCTATAATAGGGCTATACAGTCTATACCTTTTAAAAATAAAAACCTGCTTACTCAGTTAGCCATGCAGACATGACCTAAGAGGCCTATGGTGTTTCTGCACTTTAGTTTGAAGGCATTAACTGGAATCCAATCAGATATGTCTTTGGAATTAAGGCATAAAACCTCTGTGTCTAAAGTTTGCATGGACTTAGAAGTAACCTTGAAGTTATAATATTACTTGGCTTCAAATTTTCTGATGATAAATGGTGCTAGGGTAGATTCTAGTTAGGCTGACATTTACAGTTTATAATCTGACTTTGTATTTTCCCCTCTCTCTAGGTGTGATAGCGGTTGTGATATTTATTTTGCTCTGCATCACTGCCATTGCTATACGCATTTATCAACAGAGATGGCTATACCAGAAAAATGAAACAAATATTCCAAAAACTGGAGACAATGCTGAAACTGCTCTGAAAAGTGAGCTCAACATGCAATGTACAGTCAATGAAAGCCAGAAAGAGTATTTCTTCTGATCGCTATTGTGATTTACTGATTACTAAGATGATGTGACTTTCTTGCTAAGCCAGGGACTCCCAGTGGATGAAACCCACCCGTTGTCCTTCTGGGACAGGCAGTGGGGGTCCAATGCCATCAGCTTGCTCACAGTCCCTGGAGGCTCTGCTCAGTGTTCCTTCTTGATCCATTTATGTGACAGTGACTTTGGTGTGCTCATTAATCACTGACTGGCAGTTTCTGACTGTTCTGACTTGATCTTCTAAAAGGCAAATGTATTTTACATAATTAGGTCAGGTTTTAAGTGAGAAGAAGGATTCAAGCTGTGGCCATACTCTCTTAAAAATACAACATGGAAGTTTATCAACGTTGGACTCTAATGTTTTGTGTTACATGGAAACCTATAGTAAGCTTCCTTTATCAATCACTTGCTGACATTTTTAAACCAGGAAGTGCTTCTCAGATGGCCTTCAGCTGCATTTCCATATTCCTGTGAACTCTGGTTCCCATTGGCCAAACACCTGAGAAAACATTTTTTGGCTGATTGCTTTTCCTTTTGTGTCTTTTAAATCAATTTTGATATATTTTAATAATGAAATGAGTGTTGAATGTCAGCTGTGAAATTCTACTATTAAGTTCAGATGTGAAACAGAGAATTCATGGGTAGAAAAACGTGCAAAGGATTTTAATCTGTGATAATTTGCTTATTTTTCTTTGTGATTTGTCATTATATTCTTTGTAAATTGTAATAAGGATCACCTAGTAATCTCACAGAAATGTTTATTTCCTAACTAAATTTGTGCCCATGTATAAATTCCATATTTAACGCTGGAAATGTATCCATCCACATCTGAATGAAATATAGTCCTAATTTTTTTTTTCTTTATGTATGGGATGGTTAGATCACTTTTATTTGCAGTCCTGTGATTTTTTTTTTTTTCTGGAGGTTATAACAACTCTTTGCTTTTCTGTGACTGTATGTTCATTTATTAGGGAATAAGTCACATTTTAAATGAAATCTCTCCATTTCCCTTTCTAAATTTTGAGCTTATCTAGGCAAAACATTCCTTGAGTTACCTTCTCACCTAGCTACTATTTGGAATATTAGTGGAAGAATGCTTATGCTAAGGGAAAATGCAAGCTATATGATCTGAACTAAATCTCATTTCAGGAAAAATTCTAGGATCTTGAGATCTATTTCCAATAGAACACCCCAAATCAGCTAGTTCATTTTAAGTAGGGCATATTTGAATTTTAGGAGAGCAAAAAATCATACTAATTATGAGAATTTATCCAGTAACTACTTTTGTGGCAGTGGTCATTAGATACTCATCGTTTGCATTGAAAAGCCAGTTATAATAAAAATGCACTGCCCTCTCCATATCCCACCTGCCATGTGCCTGCCAGGTACTAAATTTGACCACAAAAAGATCACTTGGAATTAGATGCATTTTGCCTTGCTATTACCTTTTGTGTGTATACCTACTTTTCTGTGTTCTTTTTAGTGAATGGGAAAAGATATCCTCTATATTGTTTTTTCTCAACATTTTTTTCTTATATTAATTTTCTATAAGGTATAAAAAGCTACCACAAATTTAACTCAAAACACATTTATTATTGCACAGTTTCTGTGAGTCAGGAGCTTGGCATGGGCTTACTGAGACTCTTGCAAGGTTGCAGTCAAGTGTCTGCCAGGGCTGTGTTCTTATACGGAAAGTCAGTAAGGAAGGGATCTGCCTCCTTGCTCCCGTGATTATTGACAGCACTTCATTCCTTACTGCTGGAGGACTTATGAAAACTTGCTTCTTCAAGGCTAGTGGAGGAGAGACTCTAGAGCAAGTATGCTAGCAAGAGGGAGTCTTATTTAAGGTAAATGTGATCATAGGAATGACATCCCCCAATTTGCCATAGTCTGTTGGTTAGAAGGGCTTCCCTGGTAGCTCAGCTGGTAAAGAATCCGCCTGCAATGCTGAGACCCAGGTTCAATTCCTGGATTGGAAAGATAACCTGGAAAAGGGATAGGCTGCCCACTCCAATATTCATGGCCTTCCCTGGTGACTTAGATGGTAAAGAATCTGCCTGCAATGCGGAAACCTGGGTTCAGTCCCTGGGTTGGGAAGATCTCCTGGAGGAGGGCATGGCAACCCACTCCAGTATTCTTGCCTAGAAAATCCCCAAGGACAGAGAAGCCTGGTGAGGTCACAAAGAGTTGGACATGACTGAGCGACTAAGCACACACATCGGTTAGAACAAGTCACAGGTCCCACACATACTAAGGGGAGTGATTATATCAAGACTTAACAGGCTGAGATCATGGAGACCACTTTAAAGTCTATTTGCCATAATATTGTATCTATACTGATGTTTATTTAAATGATGAAAGAAGTTTAGGATCTCAATATAGCAATATATAAAGGACTACTTTGGTAAATGGCGTGTGTAGGCTTTTCCCAAAGGTCTGTGTAGTTTGGGGAAGGATTCAACATAAAAATTATAGGGTCCATTAAACACATAACTGAGTATAAACATCATTAAATTACTGCAACTTTAACAAGTGACCATCTTATGTTCCAAAAGAATGCATCACTTTGGTACCTGGAATTTTACAGATTTCTAGATAGTGAAATCCACTGCACTCTGATCTCTTTTCTAAAGGGGAAACTTTAAAATATTTTTACTGAATTTCAGTGATGCACCATCCACATTCCCTGACTGATTTGTCAACTCTTCCTGCTTATTTGTTAATAAAAAAAACACTTTTGAATTAAATTAGAAAAATATTTTTAAGAATTGAATTAAATTTGAATTATGAAATTATATTGTTTCTCCCCTAAAATATTAAAAAAATGTGTGAATGTATGCATTCTGTACTGGTGTGTATATTCCTTTATCTCTACTTATTCCCTATATTGAGAATACTGTGATCTGTTAATATAATTTATGATGGTATTTAACTTATACTTCAAGGAGATCCAACCAGTCCATTCTGAAGGAGATCAGGCCTGGGATTTCTTTGGAAGGAATGATGCTAACGCTGAAACTCCAGTACTTTGGCCACCTCATAGTGATTATATCAAGACTTAACAGGCTGAGATCATGGAGACCACTTTAAAGTCTATTTGCCATAATATTGTATCTATACTGATGTTTATTTAAATGATGAAAGAAGTTTAGGATCTCAATATAGCAATATATAAAGGACTACTTTGGTAAATGGCGTGTGTAGGCTTTTCCCAAAGGTCTGTGTAGTTTGGGGAAGGATTCAACATAAAAATTATAGGGTCCATTAAACACATAGCTGAGTATAAACATCATTAAATTACTGCAACTTTAACAAGTGACCATCTTATGTTCCAAAAGAATGCATCACTTTGGTACCTGGAATTTTACAGATTTCTAGATAGTGAAATCCACTGCACTCTGATCTCTTTTCTAAAGGGGAAACTTTAAAATATTTTTACTGAATTTCAGTGATGCACCATCCACATTCCCTGACTGATTTGTAAACTCTTCCTGCTTATTTGTTAATAAAAAAAACACTTTTGAATTAAATTAGAAAAATATTTTTAAGAATTGAATTAAATTTGAATTATGAAATTATATTGTTTCTCCCCTAAAATATTAAAAAATGTGTGAATGTATGCATTCTGTACTGGTGTGTATATTCCTTTATCTCTACTTATTCTCTATATTGAGAATACTGTCATCTGTTAATATAATTTATGATGGTATTTAACTTATACTGCAAGGAGATCCAACCAGTCCATTCTGAGATCCAAGGAGATCCAACCAGTCCCTTGGACTGCAAGGAGATCCAACCAGTCTGAATGAACTCCGGGAGTTGGTGATGAACAGGGAGGCCTGGCGTGCTGCGATTCATGGGGTCGCAAAGAGTCGGACACGACTGAGTGACTGAACTGAACTAATGGGCTCTGGGCTCCCTAAATTGACTTGAGGACACAGTTGTGCATCAAGAATGCATGTGCCTGAGTTGGAGAAGCCCCCATGGTTAGTTTGTATCCACTGTGTGCATAGGGTACATGCTCTGGAGTTGTAAAAGTCTCTGTGGTTATTTTGTAGCATGTCTATGAATTCTCTTGGGCCCCAGTGGGGTGTATCTGGGTTGAGATTTTAGAGATAAGCTTGCATCCTTTTCAGCTAGGCCACCCCTGGTTGCTCGTCTGAAACTTCATACCTAACAGTTTCAGGCTAATTCAGTTCAGTTCAGTCGCTCAGTCATGTCCAACTCTTTGCGACCTCATGAATCGCAGCACGCCAGGCCTCCCTGTTCATCACCAACTCCCGGAGTTCATTCAGACTCACGTCCATCGAGTCAGTGATGCCATCCAGCCATCTCATCCTCTGTCGTCCCCTTTTCCTCCTGCCCCCAATCCCTTCCAGCATCAGAATCTTTTCCAATGAGTCAACTCTTTGCATGAGGTAGCCAAAGTACTGGAGTTTCAGCGTTAGCATCATTCTTTCCAAAGAAATCCCAGGGCTGATCTCCTTCATAATGGATTGGTTGGGTCTCCTTGCAGTCCAAGGAACTCTCAAGAGTCTTCTCCAACACCACATTTCAAAAGCATCAATTCTTTGGCACTCAGCCTTCTTCACAGTCCAACTCTCACATCCATACATGATGGGCTAACAAAAAGCTAATTAACCCATGTGAAAGGCTTAGCACAGTCCATTGCACACAGTAAGTGCTCTTATAATTTATTGCTTTGGGTGCTTTGATTGTTAGTTTCAGCATTATATGTATATATATATATATATATATATATACACACATACATATATATATAGGAGGCTGAAATGGAAATTTAAATCATTATTTGGCTGTTTTTTCAATATGAGCTATTGATTCAAAGATTTTAGATCCTGTGGGAAAACTGCATCAACTGAAAGTAACTAGTTATTTGCCATTTTCCATGCTGGAAACATTTGGGCCATTATACCTACTAAGTCTGAGCTTCTCAGATGGCACTAGTGGTAAAGAACCCGCCTGCCAATGCAGAATATGTAAGAGACCCAGGGTTGGATCCCTGGGTCAGGAAAATCCCCTGGAGGAGGGCACGGCAGCCCACTCTGGTATTCTTATTTGGAAAATCCCATGGACAGAGGAGCCTGGTGGGCTATAGTCCATAGCGTCGCAAAGAGCCAGACATGACGGAAGTGACATAGCACGCACTCACACACCTATTGAGTCTTGAGAAGTAATAGAAGTACATGGTATGGTCCTCCACATCAGGAGAAACTCACAGTGACAGGAGTAAGGACACATGAGGATAGGGCCCTGATCTGTGCCCCACGCCCACCCCTCACCACTTGGGGGCTGACATGAGTATCAGATTTCTAAGTTGCATGGTTACTCAAGCACCAGCCATTCTCTTGTACGCAAATGTAGGCATTCAACCTAGACTCCTATACTCAGAAGATTTTGAAAAAGGAGGGGCAAAATAAAGATATTTTGGATAAACTAAAAGATGAGCAAGTCTGTCTCATGTAGAGTCTCATTAATGAAATTTTAATTGATTTCACTGCCCAGTAGAAATTTCTTTGAGGATAGAAAAGTAGTTACCAGCCACATGTGGCTATTGAACATATGGAATATGGTTACTCTTGAAAGCAGCTCTTCCCAGGAAACCACCCTCAGCAGGAAGCTCTTTTCCTTGCCACTTTAGCAAAGCTATATAATAACTAACTTTTAACTAGGCACCTCTATGCCTTACATATCTCTGGCCTGAGCACACCTTTCAAATCTTTTAATCACACAATACCTTGCCTTGTTCTTTCTGTAGATCAGAAGAACTAGGAATGAAGAATAAGTAATTTACAGGTGACTGGGTCTCTTCCTTAGCTTCCCCTTCAGTAATCTCCAAAACAAGCTGTGTGACCAAACTCTGTGAACAAGACATTTAGAGGAAGCTCATAAGAATTCTGCAAGCCTGCACACAGTAGGGGGTGGCAATGACGCTGGCCCCCTATCTCAATGATTAACTGAGCTTACTTCCCACCTTTCCTTCAAAATGTTGATGGCTAAGCAGACTCTTCAGAGGTGGATTACTGAAGACACTGAATCTGCCATCTCCCCAGATTGCTGACATTCTGATCAAAGACAACTTTTCTTTCTACCAAAAACATTTATGAGTTTGACTTCATAAGAGGTAAGCAGCAGGACCTGATTTATCTAAAAACATTCTGATTTGGGAATTGAATTTTAATTTCATTTAATGCTAAATATTGTTAATTTAAATAACCAGTTGTGGATGATGTCAGGTCACCTCAGCCTACAGTGGCTTGAAGCATGGCTTTGGTTCTCAGGCAGAGATTGAGGCCGGGCCGTGGTGGTAAAAGCTCCAAATCCTAGCCACTAGCCTAATGGTCAGTGACAAAGCCCTGGCCCTTGGACTTTGCAGAAAAAGAATTCCTACAAAGAAAGCAGTAAAACAAGTAAAGTATTTATGAGGAGGAAAAAAGAGTGTAGTATATGTGGATAAACATATGGGCAGACTCAGAGAGAGAGAGAGAGTTGAGCCCTCAAAGTAGTTTAAATCACTTTTATGGGGCATTTCTTCTGAGTTTCCTTTAGCCAGTCATTTTGATTTGTCTGTTCCTGAGGCCATATTTGGTTTATCTCAGGAACCTCTTGCTTGTGCTCATCTCTTGGCCAAGAGATGGGATTCCCTGGTGGCTCAGACGGTAAAGCGTCTGCCTGCAATGCAGGCAGAGACCTAGGTTCAATTCCTGGGTCGGGAAGAGCCTCTGAAGAAGGAAAAGGCAATCCACACCAGCACTCTTGCCTGGAAAATCCCATGGATGCAGGAGCCTGATAAGCTACAGTCCATGGGGTCCCGAAGAGTTAGACACAACTGAGCGACTTCACTTTCACTTTCACTTAGCCAAGGTGGATTCTAGGGAGGAGGCTTATGAGTAGTAGACATCGTTTACTATGACGTGATGCCCCTTTCCTTTTTGATCTCCAAGGAGCCTTTCTGTACATGTATATTCAAGGGAGATGTCCTTGAGTTTGAAAATGAGGAATATATGGTCTTCTATCTATGGAGGACTCAGCCTCGTCCATCATTCTGCTTTTGCGGAGTTTCTGCTATCATGGAGTTTTTGTCCACAGGGGAGAAATTGTTTAACCTGAGCCCCATCTATCTCCTGCCTCCTGGCCATTGACTATCATACTGAATGGCCAAAAAAAGGGTCTAAAACAAGCATGGATAAGGCATTCCTAGGAACTGTAAGGTGTGAGATTCAGGAAGGAAGGAAGTGCATAAAGAGTTAAATGTGTGATTAAACCAGAATAAGAATTGACTATATGAAGTAATGATGATGATGAAGTTCTTGTAGGATTTTTAAAAAGAATGAATAACATATGTCAATAAGATGGTGAGTCTGTTAATATTCAGATGAACTGTTAATATTATTAACATGGTAATTACATATGGTTCAATTTAATTCGTTCTAGGTTCTTATATTGTTAGGGAAGAGAGTAAGGGTATGATTGAAAAGAGAGACTGCTTTAAAAGACTGGTAGTGAACCAAAAAGGCACAACTGGGAGAGAATTATCTCAGTATTCTCGGTTGAGCCCTTTGTATTTAGGTGCAGACAGCTGGACACTGGCAACTCTATCCAGTAGCACTTTTTTAAGGGATTAGAGAGTTCACGGAACAGAGTCACATCAGGCATTTATACAAAAATTATTCTTTGTATTTGATTCTTTCTTCTTACCTGAGCTGTGTGGTGTTAAAAAATGTTTGGGCTGTGTGTCCCTTTCCTCTTAATGTGTCCCAGGCATGAAGAGAATCCCAGACATCAGCAGTCAAAATCTTTTCACAAAAATTCTAAGTCCTGGTGGACTCAAGTTCACACTTATTCAAAGAACAAGTACTTCCAATGTACTTGTAGTTCTAATGTACCTTTGAAAGAATATTTCAGGTTAAAGAAACACATTTGTGATGGTAAAGCCAGACAAAGATAATATAAATGACACCTTTAAATGGTGGTTTACTAAAGGCTGTATCCAAGGAAAGGATGTTGAATCTTGTCAATGCTTTCTCTGTGACAACTGACTTGATTATGTGGTTTTTGTAGTTCATTTTGATAGTGTTATGTATTATACTGATTGATTTTCCTATGTTAAATCATTCTTGTATTCCAAGACTAAACTTTCCTTGGTCAAGGTGTGTAATCCTTTGAACATACTGTTGAATTCAGGTTACTAGCAGTTTGTTAAGAGTTTTTGCATTGACATTCGTCAGGGTTATTGGTCTATAATTTTCTTTTCTTGTAGTTTTCCTTATCTGGCTTTGGTATCATGGTAATTCTGCCCTCATGGATTGAGCTTGAAAGTGCCTCCTCCTGCTCAATTTCTTTGAAAGAATTTCAGAAGATTAGTGGTAATTCTTCTTTAATTGTTTGGTGGAATTCTCCGGTGAAGCCATCTGGTCTTGAGCTTTTCATTGTTGAGCAGTTTTTGATTAATGATTTAATTTCCTTACTAGTTATTGGTCTGTGTAACATTTCTAGTTTTTCATGACTCAGTCTTGGTAAATTGTGAGCTTCTAGAAAATTTTCCATTTTTTCAAGGTTATCCAATTTATTGGCATACAGCTTTTCATAGTATTCCATAGTATTTCATAGTATTCATCCCTTTTTATTTCTTCAGCATTGGTTGTAATGTTCCCTTTTTCATTTCCAATTATATTTGTTTGAGTATTCTCTGTTCTTTCTTACATAATCTAGTTAAAACTTGATCTTTTCAAAAAATCATTTTGATAGTGTTATGTATTATACTGATTGATTTTCCTATGTTAAATCATTCTTGTATTCCAAGACTAAACTTTCCTTGGTCAAGGTGTGTAATCCTTTGAACATGCTGTTGAATTCAGGTTACTAGCAGTTTGTTAAGAGTTTTTGCATTGACATTCGTCAGGGTTATTGGTCTATAATTTTCTTTTCTTGTAGTTTTCCTTATCTGGCTTTGGTATCATGGTAATTCTGCCCTCATGGATTGAGCTTGAAAGTGCCTCCTCCTGCTCAATTTCTTTGAAAGAATTTCAGAAGATTAGTGGTAATTCTTCTTTAATTGTTTGGTGGAATTCTCCGGTGAAGCCATCTGGTCTTGAGCTTTTCATTGTTGAGCAGTTTTTGATTAATGATTTAATTTCCTTACTAGTTATTGGTCTGTGTAACATTTCTAGTTTTTCATGACTCAGTCTTGGTAAATTGTGAGCTTCTAGAAAATTTTCCATTTTTTCAAGGTTATCCAATTTATTGGCATACAGCTTTTCATAGTATTCCATAGTATTTCATAGTATTCATCCCTTTTTATTTCTTCAGCATTGGTTGTAATGTTCCCTTTTTCATTTCCAATTATATTTGTTTGAGTATTCTCTGTTCTTTCTTACATAATCTAGTTAAAACTTGATCTTTTCAAAAATATAGTATCATTGAAACATGTTGTCATATATTACAAGATGGATGAATCTTGAGGACATGATGCTAAGTCATATAAGCCAGTCACAAAAAAATTACTGCTGTATGTTTCCATGTATATGAGATAACAAAAGTATTTAAATTAATAGAAACAGAAATTACAATGGTAGTTACCATGGACTGAGGGAGAGGGGAACAGGAAATTGTTTCATGGGTATAGAGTTTCAGTTTTATAAGATATAAATGTTCTGAGATCTGTTTTACAAGGTGGATACACTTAAAACTACTGAATCTGAATCACAAGACACTTTATATTGTGCTTTTTATTACTACAATTAAAACATATCCACACCCAACTGTCCTTTCTCTAGCCACAGGACACAGGAAGGAGCAGCCTACAAGACAGAAAAAGTTTAGACAGGAGCTTCTCTACTTCAGGCAACTCCACTGAAAAACTTGTAGTCTTCTTTTCAAACTACTAAAAGTCAAGTGGATCCTAGATTTCTACCCTCACAAAGCCATAATGAATTATCCCAGTTCATGCTCCCCACCAATTAGTATCTGAAATCTTTGACTATACAGTCAGCACTTCCTTTCTCAAAAAGACAGTATCATGGAAAACAGAAAGGAGAGTGAATATTTACGTCCACCCTGCAGTCATAAGGTGCCCCTATGCGGGTGATAGCACAAGAAGCCTGGTAGATAGTCAGTACTTTCCCTACTTGCCTTTGTCAACAAGGATACTGCCTGCTCCCAGCAGAGTTGTTGAGGCCATAAGGGAGAGAAGTCACAAGATACTTCTACCTGTCCAAGCAAGGGAGGTATCTTAGAGACCCAACTGGAGAGTCAAAACCCCTACCCCTGCCTAGGAGTAACAAGGATCCCTCATGGGGGTCAAGCAGGCAGAGTGGAAGGACTCCTACTCAACCTGGCAGAATTAAGCTGGTATTCTCCACTTCCTCGACAGGACCAATGTCAAAATAAGTGAGCTAAAACAGGAGGTTTAAAGATGAAGATTCTTATAGATATAATATCCCAAATGTTCCATTTCAGTAGAAAATCACTCATCATATCAAGAATGAGGGAAGATCCCAAACTGAATGAGAAAAAGCAATCAGTAAATCCCAAAACCAAGGCAGCAGAGATGTTAGAATATCTTAGCTGACAAAGACATTGTCAGCGACCATTAAAAAGCTTCAATAAACAATTATGGACAAACAAATTTGACTAGTCTAGGTCGATGTGTAAAACCTTTTGAATTTATTGTTTGGAGATTGTTTAGTTTCCTGCATGTGTAGATATTTTAGATCATATTTGATGTGTTTTTTCAGCCATTATTTTTTCAATAATTTTTTCTGTACCTTTTTCTTTCTTTTCTCTTGCTGGAATTCTTATGATGCATGTGTTGGTATACTTAAGAGTATGCCCACATCTCTCTGAGGCTCATTTCACTTTTACTCATTCTTGCTTCTTCTCAGCTCCTTAGATTGAATAATCTCACTTAATCTATCTTCATGTTTAATTATTCTTTCTTCTTCCAGTTCAAATTGATTATCAAATTTTTCTGTTGAATTTGTAACTGTACAGAGAATTTCTATTAGTTCTTATTTATAATTTCTATGTCCTTACCGATTTCTCAATTTGGTGAGATATTATTGTTATACTTTCAATTATTTAGATGCAGTTTGCTTGGTTTACAGTTTTTGTATGTGTTTGTAATGGCCGATTTTATATTTTCGTCTGCTAATTCCAACAACTAAGTCATTTCAGAAGACTTTTCTCTTGTACTTTTCCACTTTCTTTGCATGTTTTGTAATTTTTTGTTGAAAGTGAACCTTACAGATAATATATTGTAATAAGTCTGGAATCAAATCCTTTATTCTTCCATGAATTTCTTATTGTCAAAAGATTTCTGTTGGTATTGTTGTTGTTTCTCTCATTGTTGCTTATTTATCTAGGTACTTTTCTGAACTAATTATACTGATTCTATATTCCCAAGAGTGTGTGGCCACTGAGTTCTCACTTTTTTTTAAAGAAATTTTTGTTTTTATATGAAGCCTGAATTCCCAGGGGCCACTGAAGGTTCATGTAATTTATTGGTTAGCCAAAGATCTATAAGACTTCCTTAAATTCTGTATTTGTACGTCTTCCATTCTTTGCCAAGTTTATCTACATGAGAAGGATTACCTTCAAATTTCAAGTGGTTTACAAGGCAGCCTTAGCTTTCACTTCCTGCTCGTGCAGGGTCTCAAGGTTGAATGATTGCTTTCTTCTCCTATCCCAGGTCTCTGCTGGGCATGAGCACAGTATTGTACATGTACTTAGCTTTTTAGATACTCAAAAATATGTGAAAATTTTAATAGTCCTTATGATTATCTTCTTTTCCAGATCTTCCTTTAAAAATCCCAGCTAGGTTTTTGTTTGTCCCAACTGAAATAATAGACCTAGGCAGCTACAATGTCCCTAAAAAATGGTTATGCTTTTGGAAATACACTAGGGATAGGACATAGCCTCTGCTTCCCTCTCCCTTTTGATCTGAGCTCTATGTTTAAGAAAATAGTTGAAAAAGCCTGGAAATAGAAATGTTCTATAAAGCTGGACATTCAGAGAAAATTTTGACAGTGTAGTTGAAGATGAAGTGTAGTTTTAAATGGAGCTCCAAAATAAGTCTGTCCTCACCACTGGTTGTGTGACTGTCAATGACGATCATGCCATTGAGCTGGGGCTGGGTGGGGGAGGAGGGGAGTTGTCTTAGGCTCTAAGTCATGTTTGACTCCTTTGAAACCCCTTGGAATATAGTCCACCAGGCTCCTCTGCCCATGGAATTTCCCAGGCAAGAATACTGGAGTGGGTTGCTATTTCCTTCTCCAGGGGATCTTCCCGATCCAGGGACTGAACCTGCATCTCCTGCATTGACAGGCAGGTTCTTTACCACTGAGCCACCAAATACTCCAAATACAGGCATGGTACAAAGGTTTAGCAGTTTCTGTTGTATAGGTGATTGTTCTGTGGCTTGATTAATTTTCAGAGCTCAAAGATAGTTCAATTCAAATGTCTGGTTTTGCTTCCCCCCTGCCTCCGCAGAAGAGCAGTTCATCAGAGTCCTCACACTACCATTCAGGAAACATACATTCTAGTGTGTTTCATGGTTGGACTAGGTCAGTGGTCCTCCTGCAAACAAGCTGCTCTGTTTCTCCTGGTTTCTGACAGTTTGTGATATTGACAAAAGTGCTCTGCTACTAACATTGAAGAATGTGGAAAATATAAATTAGGAAAATACATTTCCTCTGTTAGATTTAATTTTGCTATATTTCTGGTTTTTAACATCACCTGTTATTTAATATCAGCTGGCATCTGATCTGCACAAATTATGTGTTAGAGTTATTCCTGGTTTATTCTATCAATTCACGAACTCTTTGAAGAATATGTTTAAAGGTGGATGAGTAGGGCATATGCAATAGAATTCATTATTTTATACACTCAAGCACATATCTTAATAATTTGTTTTTAGTGGAAGTTTAGTTTGTAAAGAACTGTACATAGACACAGAAAGAGGCAATTATAATTTATTGTAGTAGGTAGAATCAATAGATGCTTTCCAACTGAGCTAAGTATGCAGACAAAATACAGTGAGGCATAGTTTGAATTCAAGGCATCACAGCAGTATAGTTTTTAAAATTTATTAATAATTCTATGCATTCATAAATGTGTGGACCAAGTCATTGACTGTAAAGACTCCATAAAGCTGAGTGATTCCTGAATTGTCCAATGTGGGGATGCCAGGGCCTGATTTGGAAGGATCTTTTTCTCAAGTTCTCAAGCTACTGAGAATCCACATGATAATAACATCACTAAAGAGACATGGAAACCACCTGAAATGATGGTAAATGTGGCACAGCAGGATGGACAGAAATGTGGGGGGAGAACCAGAAGGTAGACCAAAAAGGCTGAGAAACTGATAATTATTTCCATCTTTTTTCATCTACTTCTTTCAAAGTACCTGGCATCTTTTCTTACTGTCATCTGTTCTGCAAACAGTCTTCAGAACTTTGTGTTGCTGTTGATTTTGAAGGTTCATGTCTCCTCTGAAAGAGAGAAAGTTATCTCCCTTCTGGACTACCTGCATCTTTTTTGATAGATCAATGATTGCAGAAGCCAGAGAATTAGAGGCAGTGCACAGCGGGTGCTAAGCTGCCCATCTACAAAATATTATAAAAGTATTTCCTGCCCTTTGTTTTCTGACTTATACCAATTCATTCTTTTTTTTCTCGTAAACAGGTGAAAGCTGCTTTGTTTCCTTTCCCTCTGACTCAGTCTCACAATTACCGGTAGGGAATTTGCATTTTAAATTTGGTCTGTAAAACAGGGTTCATAATAACCGTTTTCTCTTGCAAACAGAATTGTGTCCATGTGGCTGTGACTCTGACCACCATCAAGGGAATGGTCACTTTACATTTCTAGACCTCATATTATTGACTTAGGCTTATTTACATAATTGAGTTTAAAATCACTTAAACATAGGTTTGTTTAATCAATTTCCTTGTCACAAGGCACTGCTTATTTAGAACAAAGCCTTTCTGTTGGAATGCTTTCTGATATTTTCCTAGCCATCAGCAAAACATATAATTTTATTTTCTTCCAGAAAAACTATAGGTATCCAGATAAAGTCATTCTCTCATGAATCCCCTTTATTTCTTTGTTTTAACATTATTAATAGAATGATTAGCAATTCAGTACTGAAGAGGGTAAGTAAAGCACAATTTTAACACTGATGCCCCCATCACCCCCAGAACATATGTGTTAATAATTCTGATTTTTTAAAAAATCCTATAATATGTCTTCTGAACACATGACCTAACATTGGTGACAAAACCTTGGGGAATGAAGGACTCCTCATTCTGAGGCCATTGTGTGATCTGCTTGCATATGAATGTTTTATACATCATCATTTGCAGTTTATAGCTGTATCATGCATTTGCACTGGTATATTGCTGCTAATATTCTCTGCACACTGAAGTCCACTCTATAGTTTTCTTTATTCATCATGAGGATGCTATGCTGGGAGAAACTGCATGGTGCCTTCTTTTGAGAGATTGATATCTGAAAGAATTAGAATTTCCTTCCATATCAGTGACCAGACCTACAAGCAGAAACTCTTCTGATGTGCCATCTGGAATTGTTCAAACATCTGTCATGTGAAGGGACCCTAGGAGCTTCTCACAGATTTTGGAGGGTCTCTGTGGAAGGATTCAGACCCTGCAGGCACCAGCCTGTCTTCTTTAAAGCATGGTGGGCAGGCAGACAAAACCTACTCAATATCACACCTGCTCACTGCTGCACTGGCCACCTGCTGATACCTCAGCCAAGGGATAGAGGAGGAGAGGCAGGGCAGCAGATTCCACATGGCATCCTAATTAGGTTCACTCCTGAGCATTTCTGAGGTGTGGGTTGTGTTGGGAAAATGTGTGCCTCAGTGGAAAGTGTGCATTGTCTGCATAGGACAACTTTCTGGGTAATCTAAAGCTGACTCTATAGGAGTTATTTTACAACTCTGCAAGCTGTAGGTAAATGTCACCAATGCAGAGTAATTCTTGCCTCTAGACATGCAAATCGGAGAAGGCAATGGCACCCCACTCCAGGACTCTTGCCTGGCAAATCCCAGGGACGGAGGAGCCTGGTAGGCTGCAGTCCATGGGGTTGCGAAGAGTCGGACACGACTGAGCGACTTCATTTTCACTTCTCACTTTCATGCACTGGAGAAGGACATGACAACACACTCCAGTGTTCTTGCCTTGAGAATCCTAGGGACGGGGGAGCCAGGTGGGCTGCCGTTTGTGGGGTCGCACAGAGTCGGACACAACTGAAGCGACTTAGCAGCAGCAGACATGCAAATAGAATGTCTGGAGGGATAGCTCCCTTATTTAAAAAACAAAACTGTTCTGTCTCTATTTGTGTATTCTACTTGATTCCTTCATTTAATTAATGAGTTAAACAGCCTTTAAGCATTTATTTCAGATGTTTATGAGAGCCATGATTTTCTCCTTTTTGGAAAATTATCTTTAATAACTTCCAGGAATGACATCACCAAGATGGAGATATAGGTTGTTCCTGACTCCTCTCCCCATTGCAAGAAGAGCAATTAATAACTATTTATGAACAAGATAAGACAGAGAATCCTAGAATATGAGAAACAGGCTGAAGGCCCCCTGCACCACAGAGACCAAGACAGATAGTGTTAGAAAGTTAAGAGGAACACTGACTGTGTTGCCCTTCTCACAAAACAGGGCATCCCCATACACAGAGGTCTACCCTGAACCTATTGTTCCTCTAGTGGGAAAAGAGAGCCCGGGGAGACAACCAGCACCCCCAGCACTGTGGGTTGCTTTGTGGGAGTCCCTACCCTGAGTTTCCCTGGTGGCTCAATTGGTAAAGAGCCTGCCTGCAAATGCAGGAGATGCAACAGATGCAGGTTCAATCCCTGGGTAGGGAAGATCCCCTGGGTAAGGGAACAACAAACCACTCCAGTATTCTTGCCTGGAGAATTCCATGGATAGAGGAGACTGGTGGGCTATAGCCCACAGAGTCACACAGAGTCAGACACAACTGAGCAACTACTTTGGTTGTCTTTCATTTTCTTTCTACTCTGGTCTTGCCCCATAGGGATTAAAGGGGTCTACAGAGCTCAACCACTGGGAATCTGTGACAGAAAAGAGAAGTAGGGGCTTGCAACAATCAGCACATGGATCTTGGCAGACTGAGTCTATACCTGTGGTGCCCAAATAGTAACCCCAACCAGTGGGTTTGCTCATGTACAGAACCAACTTGGTGGTAGACTGACCAGAGAGCTCATTAGGATACAGATCTGCCTGCTTCAAATCTTCAAAGGAGGAATTTTCCAAGCGTGGAACCTAGTTTGCCCATACACTGGCATGGAGCTGAGTCATAGCCCCACCCACTCAGGAGACTGTCTCTGGCCGCATCCAGCCAGAAGGACTGGTAAAAGCCTCTGGAAGCTGTGTAACCAGCAGTGCAAAAGCCAAGAAATGAGTATGCAGTGTTGATCAACCCCAGAGCAAAACTAGTACTAGACATGGAGGCTTCTGTGGCTATAATCAGGAGGGGAGATTAATTCATAGCCAAGGCTGAGAGTAGCTCTTGGTCCTTCCCAAATGGTAGAGGTATGGGTGGCCCTTCTCCATCTGGCCCAGGGAAGGAAACTGATATACAACCCCACTTGCTGTGGAGAGTGTCTTCTGGACCCTTCTGATCAGAAGTGCAGGTGAGAACACCTGAAAGTTGCATAAGCCAGTAACACTTAAGCCCAGAGACATGCAGGCAGAGTTGATAATGGGCAGACCAAAGCCAGTGTCCCTGTTCCAACAGGGAACTTGGTGAACATGGGCTGGCTTGCAGAGTTTTTGCTTATAAGTCAGTTAATAATCTAATGGGAGTTCCCTTGTATGTAGCTTGTGACTTCCCTTACTGCTTTTTTTTCTTAATTAAATTTTTATTGATGATAATTGATTTATAACATCATATTGCCTTACTGCTTTTAATATTTTGTCTTTATCTTTAATTTTTGCCATTTTAATTAAAATGTATCTTGGTGTGACCCTCTTTGGCTTGATCATGCTTCCAGCTTTCTGTGTTTACTGGATTCAGGTGTCAGTTTACTTAATGTTTTTAGCTAGTGTGTCTTCAAAAATATTCTTTGTTTCTTTCTCTCTGTTTTCTCCTTCTTGGATCGCTAATATGAATATTAGTAGACTCAGTGTTTTCTCAGAGTTCTCTTAACCAGTCATAATTTTTTTTTTTAATTCTTTTTTCACTTCAGTTTGAGTGATTTCTCCTCTTACCCATTTCATTGTAGCTTTTCTTTACATCATTTATTTCTGCTAGTCTTCAGATTGTTCTCACTGAGAGGATCTCTGTAACTAGCTGTCATTTTGGTGTGTTCATAAAAGAGATAAGCTCATGGCCTTCCTGCTATGTCATCTTTGCCTCTCCTTTCCTTCTGCAATATTTTGTTTGATGGCAAAAATAAAATGTATTTTTTGCTGTTGTTACACTCATTCTTTATGTAAATATAACAAAATTTAACATATTTCCATTTTAGTCAGGCTTCAAAAATTTGGGGAATTCATCAATTAAAATAAGCAGATTACAGTATTTATTTAGTGTTATTCTCTACTTACAAGGCACTATAAAATTTGCATTATTTGGTCAGGTAGAGCATCATCTAAACAATAAACTCAGATTTAAAAGTAAAGATTACATATACATTTCTAACTAGCGTAACTGCCCTGGTTAGCTATTGGACTAGGTCATTAGTTATGGAATATATTCAATTGGCTGTGTTAATTACAGCTTGGCCTACTTTATTTCTTAATGAATGATTTGTATTCCAACATCTTAAATTCTTTCTCTGCTCCTGGAGAGTGCATTGTAAAGGACTATAATTTCTAATTAAGCTCTCAAATATTAGCTATTCTTATAAATTATTTATGGTATGCCTGTTGGATGCAATCTGGATTAATGAGATTTTAGGAAAAATCTTGAAACACTTGAATAATATTATTACCCGTCATCTGAAATCTGGGTTAGGCCCACAGAGATGCTAAACTCTAAGTGATAATTCTCAAATCATCTGGACTCAGCAAGTCCAGAACAACTTGCTCACCAGATTCTGGTTTTCATCTTAGATTATTGCTGGTCTTTCTAAGTTTTCTTAGCTGAGTCCCCTTCATGTAACTGTGAAATGTCAGAGGCTCTCAATGCCATTTGTGAATCTTTTCATGTAGCTATACTCTCTCTGCATGTAATTCCAGTGCCTCTCAATAAATTCAGTTTGAACTCCAGACAAATGTGTTCATTTGTATGTCAAATAGATAACTTAAGATACAAAAGCACCCAAATGGAACTCTTAGCTTTCCCCTCCCCCTGGCCTGACTTCCTCAGTATTTTCTGCACCAGTGAATACCAGTGCTATCTATGGAGTTACTGCAGTGCAAGATTGTGTCATTCTTCTTTTGCCTAAAGTGTCTGGTTCACTGTTTCTCTCAGGTCCTAGAAAGTTCATGGCACATGGGAGATGCTCACTGCTCTGTCACTGGGCACTGAATAGGACATATTCCCTGCAAAGTCAGGAGAGATGAGAGTCATGCACTCGATGGTAGAATTTAATAGGACTGTGCTTTGAGGACTTGACTTGAGATTAATTTTTTTAATATTAATAAAAGTTGGGAAAAGGGAAAGGAAGGTAATGATCTCTGCAGTTGAGCAGTCCTGAAAAGAGATCTTACTTAGTTCCCTGCCCAGGGATTAAACTGGGTAACCTGGATGAAAACTAGGAATCCCTAGTGACCAGACCACCAGGGGTTAGAGGCTAGAAGAAAAGTGGCCCTGGCTCTTGCCCCTGTCTGAAAGCAAGAATGTTTCAAGGAAGCAAAAACTAAAAATAGGTACGAAGTTTATTATTAGAGACACAGCACAAAGTATGGGAGAGCACACAGGAAAAGAGTTTGTTTATCTAACTCAGAAGTAGGGCAGAGATACATACCCAGAGAGAAAGAATGCAAGCATCTTCTATAATGAGGAGGAGTGCAGTAAGTCAGAAGCTGGGCAGAGATACACACCTGCGAAAGAGTGCAGGCATCCTGAATGAGAACACAATAAGGAGGTGATTTAAATCACATGACTTCCCTGGCGGCTCAGAGAGTAAAGCATCTGCCTACAATGCGGGAGACCGGGGTTCAATCCCTGGGTCGGGAAGATCTCCTGGAGAAGGAAATGGCAACCCATTCCAGTGTTCTTGCCTGGAAAACCCCATGGACGGAGGAGCCTGGTGGGCTGCAGTCCATGGGGTCACAAAGAGTCAGACATGACTGAGCAACTTCACTTTCACTTTTAAATCACTTATATAGGACAGTCCTTCAGGGTCTTTGTCTACTTTGGCCAATTATCTTGTTTCTTTCTTCACACCTGATTGGTCCATGGATGCTTCTCAAGATGTGCCAACAAGTTTTTGCTAAGATGGGTCCCACCCCAAAGGCTGATGGGTGCAAGTCCACAATTATTATGGGGGCCCCTCCCTTTTTGACTCCCAAGAAGCCTTCCTGCACATGTGCAGACAAGGAGTCTTCCTTTGCCTCAGGAGTGTGCACCTTATCTCTGCTTTAGCAGAGCTTAGCTTTTGACACCAGCTTTGTTCTTGGAGTGTTTGGGTGAGAACAAAGCTTATGAATTTTATGCCACTTAACCAAGTGGCTCAGATGGTAAAGAATCTGTTTGCAATGCAGGAGAGCATGGGTTTGATCCCTGGCTCAGGGAGGTCCCCTAGAGAAGGGAATGGCTAACCACTCCAGTATTCTTGCCTGGAAAATCCCATGGAGAGAGGAGCCTGGCAGGCTACAGTCCATGGGTTTGCAATCAGACACAACTGAGTGACTAAGAGTTCCACTTTGACAAACACCATGTATCCAGCCCAGAGTCACACTATTTCCTACCTCAGCAGAGCATGCATAGATGGAAAGATGACAAAGTTTCTAATGTCTTTTCTCATAAAGTTTGGACCAAGGAAAGCTCATGTAGGTAAAAGTGATGTTGGGTTGGGATAGTTGAAAAAATTAGACAATATATCAAAGTGTCTTCTTTACTACTAGAAGATAGAGTTTATTAGAGCAACATATAGGATTGCTGGGCACTTTTAAGTGCTCATTTGAGGTGGCTCTGAATTAATTATAGTGATGTCACTCAGCTCTTCTAATTTTATCCAGTAAAACTCAGCTACTTAAAGCTGGCATGAGGTAGTTGGTTAAGTTCACTTGGACAGAGAGTGAGTTTGAAGGAAGAATGAGGAGTGAGGAGCAAACCTGTTTTTTGCTGATTTTACTGTTGACCAGTCAGTCTTACTGTAATTGAGTAGAAGTCTATATTTTCATTAGTTTAAATCATACTTCACATGTTTTTATTTTCCTCTGCAGAGTGCTGTGTCTTCCATAAATGCCTATTATAGACTATCACATTAATATATAGGTCTTAGAATTATCAGTAATGATTGATAAGGAATCATATCAGGTACATGCTGATCATCAGGGCCTTAGCAATGAACCCTTTAAGCACAGGCGTTTACTTGTCCAGGTGCTTGCATTTCTGCTTTTGAATAGTTATTAGAGTAAGAGAATATGGCATATTAATGTGTACTAATCAGCATTGCTGTGGCAGTAAACCACTCACAAACCTCAGGTATTATAAGAATAAGCATGTATTTCCTGCTGCCTATTTGGCAGTGACTGTGGGTCTGCTCTTCACGTGTATTTTAACTCTGACTTACTCATTCTCTTGCTCTAGGTCTCACTGGTACTCAAAACCACCATCCATAGCAAGGGAAGATTTCAAAGTGACCCCACTTGTTGCCTGTTCACCTGTGCATAGACTTGGAAAATCATTTTCCAAGGCCTGTTTCCCACACACAGAACAGGAAGTAGACCTAGACCAGACTTTCCCCATTCACAACAACTCCAGGCAAGAGTACTGGAGTGGGGTGCCATTGCCTTCTCCGTATGCACGGTTAAGGGAGGGGATTTTGAGATAGTGCATAAAAATCTTGCAACTCTTCAGGAACTGTGCCAAGTCAATATTCAACAAGGCAGTATCATATCAAATGGACATTTCTTTGATCTTGCCTGGTCTTTCTGCTGCATTTAATAATTAAGCATCTATTTCATTCTCAAAATTTTCATTTATGACATTATTTTCTATGACATCACTCTCCAAATTTCCTCTTCTTTTCTGGTCTCTACTTTTCAGGAGCCCTACAGCCTTCTTTGTCCTCCAATTTCTATCTTCAGCTTGCACAGATACTCTGAGTCACCAGATTTATAGCTGAACTTTCAATTACCATTTCTTTGCTGATAACAATAAATCTATCTATCATCTATCTGTCTATCTAAGATTTCATTTCTAAGCTCCAAAGTCACATCCATTATTCTTTTATTGAACAGGTACTTTTGAACCAATATGAACTCTAGTGAGAATTGTAGATAGAACTAGGAACAAAAGAAAACCTCTCACCTTATGAGGCTTACATTTCGCTAAGGGGAACAATAAAATTGAAATAAACACACATATAATATGTCAGATAGCTATAAATTACCAATATGAACTCTAGTGAGAATTGTAGATAGAACTAGGAACAAAAGAAAACCTCTCACCTTATGAGGCTTACATTTCGGTAAGGGGAATAATAAAATTGAAATAAACACACATATAATATGTCAGATAGCTATAAATTCTTTGAAGAAAAATTAATCAGGATATGGCGAGAGCTGACAGAGTATCCTGGGATGGAAAATGAGGCTTGTGGTTCAATTCGGGGTGGTCAGCAGAGACCTGATCCCTGTAGAGTATCATATGATGGTAAAGAGCACCTTAAGAATTCTAATTGCTCTTGCCTTTGTTAGACAGTTCAGAATCCCAGATCCTGAGTATGGAAATTTTATGACAGTGAGGTGAATAAAATCGCAAAATGGCAACAGTTCATTCTGTGATTCAGCATACATAGTACAAGTGACAAGACTTTGTTTCAATATTAAGATACTTAGGGGATTATTATTTTATAATGTAATAATAAATGCATTAGTCCAGCATTGATATGTACATCAACATTGAATAAATATAAAAATATGGTATTATTTACTGATGTGTAGAACAAAAACATCATAATTATTTAACAAATACATTATAAACATTACACAGCTAGTCCCTGCAGATAAACAGTATTTTTTATTTCAGACTAAGCTCATGCATTAATCAGATTGGAGAAGGAAATGGCAACCCACTCCAGTACTCTTGCCGGGAAAACCCCATGAGCAGAGGAGCCTGGTAGGCTGCAGTCCATGGGGTCGCTACGAGTCGGACATGACTGAACGATTTCACTTTCACTTTTCACTTTCCTGCACTGGAGAGGGAAATGGCAACCCACTCCAGTGTTCTTGCCTGGAGAATCCCAGAGACGGAGGAGCCTGGTGGGCTGCCATCTATGGGGTCGCACAGAGTTGGACACGACTGAAGCGACTTAGCAGCAGCAGCATTAATCAGATAAGCAACAGGAAACAGATGACAAACACCATGGAAGATTTTTCAAGGAGTGTTTACCTGAAATTATCACAACATTTTTAATCAGTTACACACCCAACCCAAAATAAAAGGTTTAAAAAAATAGTTTAATAACGAAAAAAACCCACAAAGAACTTAATTGCAAAGTGTTGGCAGGCTTCAGGGAAGCCACAAAGGATAGTGCAGGGACCCAAGACTGGCAGCAGTAAAACAGCCACGACCCCTAGTGAGAAGGCACATGGGGAGAGATTACCAGAACCTGAAAAGACGAAGAGTCCATAGAACAGGTGACCTTGAGAACAACAGTGACCTCTTGTCTTGAGACGCAGCTCAAGACAACCACACACAGAGAGAACTAGGAAAATGACACCGAGACCTCTCTCCTTCTCTCTCTGTTCTCCTGACTGAGCTCCTCACTGGCCAGGAGGCACAGGCACTCATTTGCTATCATCCACTCTGGTTATTCTCAAGTAGACGGCAGGGTGCAAAGTAGTAGAGAAAGAACACATAGGTCCAAGAGACTCCAGGATGAATCAGCGATATGGAACTGCATAAAAGTTATAGGATCACTTTTTAACATATAGGCTTTGGAAATTATAAACTTGGAAATCATGTTTAGAAAAATGGCATCTTTAAACAGAAGTGTATCTTTTTAAAATACAAGTAAAATTTAGTCTATGGCAAATTCATGAATTCTGGAATCGTCACTTATAATGTGATGGAAAATGGCAGAATGAACACCTCTGTGTGTCTTCTCGTTCTGCCATGAACATATGTTCATGAAAAGGTATTCAAAGAAGAATTTACCTTTTACAGTGGTGATCATGTAATTGGGGCTCAGCAGTTGAGTTTCTGTAGCATAAATATCAGCATTATGAGGGTTGTAATCTAGTGGGATACCTCCACCCAGAATTTGCAGGATGACTGTAATGAATCAGTGGGTCATTCAAAGAAGCTCTTGGAATTCAATATAAAATTCACTGCAAATTTTATCACCCTGATCAAAGGTTTCTTGGAACTATGTTGATGAAGACCTCGGAATAGTGAAGTCACTTTAATATGGATGGTAAGATAGGCTAGGTAAATAGTCTTGGTTTTCAGAAGCAGTATTTCCAAAGAGGTGAAACCTCAATCAGAGAAATTAAGGCAAGCCTTATTATTGTTATGTCCAGCCTCTATCAACAGGGTTTCCAAGCAGACTTATAACTTGGAGAAAGGATTTTGGAGGAAAATTCTCCCTTTAGCACAGCAAAGGAAACCCAGGTCACACCACTTATAATTACTCAGTGGCAAGTCTGGTAGGGGACTTGGGGACCATATCTCCCCATTATCTGCATCAGCCCTCTTCTGCATTTCAATCTTGTGATGAGCTGGGCAAGTGTAACTCCAATCCCTCTCTTCTCAATTTGATTTCCAATGCTTGACTAAAAATAAGTAAATGTACAACCAGAGATTAAATATATGCAGAAAAGATGAAAGAGAAATATAAAGGTAGGGGAAAAAAAAAAATCTCTTAAGGAAAGATCAATTATTCAGGCAACAGAAAGAACTGTGCTATTAAAAATTCTAATTAGTATCCTTGAAGTGATTCAAGGAAATATTTAATATACAAAAATACTTTCCCAAACAAGATATTAAGAAAATGAAAATGATTAGAAATTAAAATTTCACTGGAAAAATATATTTAAACGTGACTTTACTAGTTGATCTGGAAGATAAAGTTGAGTCACTTGCCCAGTTTCTTCCATTGTGAACAAAAATAATAAAAGGCCAAACCTGGAAAATATGACATTGATTTAAGAGGTGCCAACTAAAGAGTGACTTGACAAGGATTGAGTCATTAGCTACTGCAGTTGCTGACTTTCACACCTTGAAAGGAGTTCAAGGTGAAGATCAGGAAAAAGGCATTCTGTGCTCTGGGAAAACAGGCAGAACAGGTGTTCAGATAGATACTTTCAGGGGAAAATTTTATGAACCCAGTTTCTTTCACCCTCTTATACTTAGGGCTTGCCTTGTGGCTCAGATGGTAAAGAATCCACCTGCCATGTGGGAGACCTGGGTTCAATCCCTGGGTCAGGAAGATTCCCTGGAGAAGGGAATGGCAACCCACTTCAGAATTCTTGCCTGGAGAATTCTATGAACTGAGGAGCCTGGTGGGCTACAGTCCATGGGGTCGCACAGAGTTGGATAAGACTGAGCGACTAACACTTTCACTTTTATATTTTAGAAAACACTAAAATCATTAACTAAGGTACCTGTGCCTTGTACTAAGCAGCAACCTTCTATAGAGATTTGTGTTTGATTGCACATACACCTTCTCAAAAATCAACTATATGCTGATCTCTCCCCCTACCCCTTTGGAGCAGTTCCTCAGAGCTATCTGAGAGGCTGCCCCTGGGCTGTAATATTCAGTAAGTGCCTAAGCAAAACTGAAACTCACAGCTCTCATGTTGTGTGTTTTTATTTCAGTCAACAGAAGTGACAATGTTGAACCTATCTAAGCCAGGGAAGCCTGATGTGCTGCAGTCTATGGGGTCACAAAGAGTTGGACAGGATTTAGTGACTGACTGTAATATTCAGTAAGTGCCTAAGCAAAACTGAAACTCACAGCTCTCATGTTGTGTGTTTTTATTTCAGTCAACAGAAGTGACAATGTTGAGCCTATCTAAGCCAGGGAAGCCTGATGTGCTGCAGTCTATGGGGTCACAAAGAGTTGGACAGGATTTAGTGACTGAAAAACAACAACAAGCCCTGTATTCTAGATACCAGTTATAGTTAAGGAATTCCCATTCTTTTTGTGTACTCAGAAAAGACTAGCACATCACAAACAATTGCCTAACATTCTCTATCCACTCTAAGAATGAATGAAAAAACTCTGATATTACTGTTATTGTTTCAAAATCTCAACATTCTCATAAAATTTTGAGATGATGAAGCTACATGAGGATAAGATGGGCCCTCCCTGGAAAGACCATCTTTAGAAATCAAGTGGTTAATATATAACAAAAACAGATTGAGAGGCAAAGTGATTTTGTGATGTGTTGAAATCATAGTAATTTTTGTCAACAAGGGAAAAGGAGTAACAATTAGAAACTCCAAAGGTGATTTAGGGTGGGTTCTTTGGGCCCTGTGATAAGCACAACCTCCAGAGAAGGGAAAAGGGAGTGAAGATTTAATTCAGTCACATGGAAAATGAATAAATCAGTTATGCCAGCATAATGAAGCCTCAATAGAAACTCTGGGCTCAAAGTTTAGGAGGGCTTCCCTGGTTGGCAATAGTTTGTGTATATTGTTACCACTGTGAATGAGAGGAAGTGCTGTCGTCCACAACTCCATGGGGAATTATGGAGTCATGACATTCTGGGAAGCTCTGCACTTTGACACCTCTAACCTTCCTTACAGAAAATCCAGAGGTTCTCCAAACAGACCAAGTCGAGTGACCTCAGTGAGCATGCCTGAGGACTTATCAAAATATTGGTAGAGATATCATGACATCCAGAACACCACTTTCCTGCTTCCCTAAAATAATTCTTCAGTATAGTATGTCCAAAGTGGTCTAAGCAGGAGAAAGAGAGGAATGTCCTCAAGACAAAAACAGCCTTGGCAACTGTTTGGGCAGTCTCTCTTCTGCTGCTGCTGCTGCTAAGTCGCTTCAGTCGTGTCCGACTCTGTGCGACCCCATAGACTGCAGCCCATCAGGCTCCTCTGTCCCTGGGATTCTCCAGGCAAGCTACTCCATTTCAGAGTTCCAGCTGCTGGAATGGTGGGCAGATTATAATTGGGGCTCAGCCTTTCCAGCAAGGATCCCAAGTGAGCTGATCTCTGAAGGAATTCTCCAATCCTTTGCTCTCTCAAAAGAGGGTTTAGTGGAGAAGTCCTCAGGGCATCTAAACAAGGCAAGGGACACCCCTCCTGGATCCATTCCTGTGTTGGTCCCATGTTGGGGGCCAAAACTGATGCCAAAAGCTCAACTTATCTGTACACCAGTGACAAACCAAATCTCAGATACAGAGCTTTGGGTGAAGTAGAAAAGATCAGCTTTATTACTTTTCCAGGCAAAGGGGGAGACAGTGGACTCCTGCCTTGAAAAACTATGTGTCCCAACTTGGAGACAATAGTGAGAAGCATTATAGCAATGGTTCAAAGAGAGTGTGATCAGCTCATTCTTCTGATTGGTGATGAGGCAAGTAGGAGTCAGCATGATCAAACTTCAGGTTTCAACTTCTCAGGATCTACTTGCTTGTGGGCAGAATACCATCATTAATCATTAACTTCTTCTACTTGGAGGAGGTTTCAGTATCTGCATGCCTGTGTGCGTGTGTGCTCAGTTATGACTCTTGTCAACCCCATGTGATCCTGCCAGGCTTCTCTGTCCATGGGCTTTTCCAGGCAAAAATACTGGAGTGGATTGCCTTTCCCTTCTCCAGGGGATCCTCCCGACCTAGAGATGAAACCCACGTCTCTTTCATCTCCTGCATTGTCATTTCACCACCAGGGAAACCCTTCAGTAGCTGCAAAACAGCTCAAAGATAGAGTGTGTGTATCCCTTCAAGGGGAAAAAAGGACCTTGCCCCAAGGTTTTACTACTGTTTCTCTGGACTGTTTGTTTCTCCCTGGTCTTGTATCCCCTCCATTCCCTAATTACCAATTGCTTATATCTGCTCATTGAAATTCAGAGAAGGTCACGGAGGCTGAATGAAGGCTATTTCTGGTAATCAAAGAAATGGGGGACACAGAATTTGTGCTAGAAGCCCCATAGGGCACCGCTTAGTATCAACATCTGGCTGGAAGAATTCAGAGAAGAAATTTATGAGCTTGGGGAATTTCTCTTCATTATAAGCATAGCTCTTCTAATTTATTATTTTTTCTTACATGTCATTGTGAAAAAACATTGGCATGAAAAGCCTAAATGCAAAATATATGAAATAAAGGAAACATCTCAAACTTTGCAGTGCAGAATCAGGTGAACTTAATTTCTACAAGCCCCCTAGACTGTATTTTTCATAACTATTCCTTGAGCAATTATGAGTAGAGGTAAAATCCTAAACAAAACAAGGCATTTAAAAATTTCTCTTTCTTGTGTGCCCTTGCTTCATGTACATCTCCTTATCATGCCAAAAAATTGTGTTTGTGAGATTTACCTAAGTAATTAGACAACTCAGTTGATACAAAGAAGAATACAAACCTCCCCCAAGCAGTGTCAACCTTGCAGCTGAGCTCTGGAACTGTCACAGTGAAGAAGCAATGAAAAGAATGGCTACAAGTTAGGAATTGGGATTTACAGGAGCTTAATTTAATTTCTCAATGCCCTTTTCTATTCTAATACTCCTTTTTAGACCACAAATGAATATTCTGTATTTGAGATAACACAAGGACAGTTTTGAATATTGCCTGCCAAGACATTTTGTAAAGTATAATGAGCAGTTTCCAGATGATAAAAAATAAAAATGAAAAATACAAAGAGCTCTGGGACCTTAGCTCTAAATATAGCACTGGAATTGGAGTCCAGTGAGCTCAACAAATTATTTATTGCTGTCTGCTCAGGGTATGGCTGTTCTTTTTGTCCCCTAAGAGATTTTTTAGGAGGATCCCAGGTTGCAACTCAGTGTTCGGGTGAAAACATAACAGACTCAAAATGGTGCTAAGTCCCATCTCATTAAACCAAGACTTAATTAAAGTTTCAACACTCCCAGAAATGGAATGTTAAACTGGTCAATCAGGAACTGCCTAGTCAGCACTAGGAGTAATCTACCTGATAACCCTCTGCCATGCCCTATCACCTTGCAATAACCAATCTGCCTTTTTTTTTTCTTTCTATAACTTACTTGTTTCTACTTCCTTCTGCCTAAAAAAGTCTTTCATTTTGTATAGCTCCTAGGAGCTCCTTTCTATCTGCTAGACTAAACGCTGCCCAAAGCAAATCGATTTTTACTCAAAGTCTTAACAATTTAAATATGCTTCCATTAAGGTAAAGCTTAACTCAAGTTAAAAGTTTTAGCAGTACCTAACACCGAAGTTGTCAGCTGTGGTGCCATGCCACAGTTTCACAACTTGCCTTTGCCATCAACAGATCCAAAGACAGATTCATCTAGATGCTAAGGAAGCTTAAGCTTGAGACTGTCACATGTGTTAGCCTGTTCCAAGGCATGTACCTAGATCTCTATTGTTTGCCTCACAGAGGACCCCAAACCACTTTATCAAACCTGTACCTGTAGTATACATAATAGAAAAAGTCACATTAATTTTCCCCGTCTATCTATTATGATTCCAAGCAGAGCCCTGTGGGCTCCTGGGCACAAAAGATTTCCTGTGTCACTCATTTCTTTGATTATGGGGAATAGGCTTCATTCAGCTTCCATGACCTTCCCTGAGTTGTAACAAGCAGGTTCAAGCAGTTGCTAATTAGGGAAGGGAGTGGATGCTGAGGCAAGGGAGGAGCAGTCAAGAGAAACCATAGCACAGCCTTGGGGCAGGGTCTTGGTTTCCCACCAAAGGATATAGAAAACAGTACCTTTGGGCTGTTTTGATGATACTGAAACCCCCACCAAGTGGGAGAAGTTAACATTAATGATGATATGCTGCCCACAAGCACATAGACCCCAGACCAATTGGAACCAGAAGGTTCATGACGCTGACTCCCATTTACCTCACCACCAACCTCTCAGGAGAATGTCTATGAGATGATTTCACCTTTTGAACCATTGCTATAAAACTTCTCTCACTACTCCCTCCAGGTTTTGAGGGCAATTAGCCCTCTGCCCCCTTTGCCAGGCAAATAAAACTATTCTTTTCTACTTTACCCAAAATTCTGTCTCCAAGAATTAGCTTGGTGTCATGGCAGAGAAGCCAAATCCATCTCCAGAAAAAATGTTTTACTTCTGTACTTCCCACTTCTTTTTCATCTTCTTTTACCTCATTTAGGTAAAACAGGCCAATGAAAATTGTTTCCTTACTCTTAGTTCAGGAACCAAAAGATTTAAGAATGCAGAGTTCTGTATTCTCAATTATGTGTGTATTCAATAACCCAACAAAATTTGTTTACCACTGCCTTGGCATGTACTTTGGTCACCTGATGCTAAGAACTAATTTATTGGAAAAGACCCTGATGCTGGGAAAGATTGAAGGCAGGAGGAAAAGGGGATGACAGAGGATAAGATGATTGGATGGTATCACCAACTCAAAAGACATGGGGTTGAGCAAGCTCCAGGAGTTGGTGATGGACAGGGAAGCCTGGAGTGTTACAGTCCATGAGGTTGAAAAAAGTCGGACATGACTGAGTGACTGAACTGAACTGACATGTGCTAAGCCTTAACAATACCCAGGTAAGTTAGACATGGCCTTAGATAGCAAAGGATCAAACCCTCTGATCGAGAGAAACAGACACACAAACACATCTCCTAAACTCCTCTAAGATTCATCAATCCAATGAGAACAACGAAAGTCTATTTACTCAGTGCTTGCTAGAGCAAGGAGGTTGGCCACCACCACTTGAGTTTGGCAAAGACTCAAAATTGGAGATCAAAAGGGAGAGTTCTCACACTCTGCAAGGATAGCAGAGCCCACCAGTAAGAAATACTTGTTTTTGCCCTGCAAGAGCTCAGCCAATGAGAGACTGTCACACCTCAGCCCATGAAAAGCCACAGTACTCCAACTCTCAATTCCTCCAAGGCACTGTATTGACTATAGCCCTCTGTCTTGCTGTATCCTACCAACTATGCCAATTGTCTTGCTGTATTTAATTGTTCACTGAACCCAGGGTAGGCAAGGTGAGAAGATGTGAGGAGCCTTAGGAAATGCAGACATTATTCACTGTGCCAAGGCAGACATGCTTTACTCTCTAATGGCTGATATAGCAGCACCAATGACTAGGCAACTCAACACGACTGGACTTGATGCTCCTAGGGCTTTTCAGGTGATGCTTATATAGGACCATACCACAATGTGCATGCACAGTGCCACAAATGATCCCAGCTGTAGAAATAGAGTGGTGTGGGGCAAGAGAGCCTAACCACCTCCACCTCGCCAATTACTCTCTCCCTACAGCCTCCCAACTTTCTTTTCCCCTCTACATGAGTTTCCTCCCATTTTTTCTGGGAGACTTGCACATGGTCTGCTGTGGTTGTAATCCTAAATTGCAATTCTTAGTAATCCCAAATACACTTTTTTTTTTTTTTCTGGAAAAATAACTTGCTGTCTATTGTAGTTCAACATTCTGATGGCCCATAATAGAATCCAGAGAAGACTCCCAAACACTTAAGGCTGGTGAGCAAACAGGTACAGTATTCACATTGAGCACATTGTTGCTCATTGTTTTTCTTGTCAACCCTGGGGTTTGAGAATAAATCTTTTTCTTGGATCCAAGCTTCTGCCCTCATTGCATTTTGAAGCAATTCAGGTTTTATTTGAGATCTATTTTAGATCTATTTATTTTGAGATCTATTTTAGATCTATTTTTTTCCTCTCTGATCTTGTTCTGTATGTGAGTACTCATTTGGCACTTTGACGTGATTTTGAAATCAGATTGCTTCAACTGGACCTGACTAATCTGGCCAATTCCTTTGGGAACAGGGGCTATTTCACTGAACTGTGCTAGTTTGGCCTTAGGCCAAATTCCCTTTGGAATAGGGGCTGTTTTATTGGAACTGTGTTCAGCAGTTTCAGCCTGGTTCCTCTGAGATCAGACTGCTCCTTAAACACTGACTGGTATCAGGCCTGGAGGCTATTTTTGAGCTATTTGAGTTGTTTAGGCAGTTTGAAAATTATTTTTTTACTCTAGAGAAAAACTTATGAGAAATTGGATTCTAGTTATATACATATTTGAGGGTGACCCCCCCAACCCATCCCAGGGACCATGACCAATTTTTATGTTTGAAAGCCATAGTCCTTTCTCATGTTCATTTCAAACTAAATGGACTGACCTGATCAAAGACAATTTAGAATATCAATAACCATTATGAGGAACTTTTGAAATCCTTAAGTTTGTTTTTTAAAATAAATTGAATAAGCATAGCTTTAAAAACCAGCTTCTAAATGTTACTGAGCCTAAAATTGTCTCTCTGCAAAATAAGATTCTAAGGTTAACTGAGGCAAACAAACAATTAAAGAAAGATAAAATGGCTTCTAAAGGCTCATGCTCCCTTTCCTTGGCTTTGTCTAAAGCTCACCAACATCATCTTCCTCCTTCTCTTCTATTTTGCTGCCACCTCATCTATACCCTCAGTTCCCCCATACTAATTCTTTCATCAAACTTTCCTTTCGCTCCGAAACTCTCTCCACCCCCTTTTCATCTGAACATATCAGAACATGTCTCTTTAAATTAAACCTTCTGAGGACCAAGAGGCTAAACACTTAATTTCTTTTATTTCCTGAACTAAAGCTGAACTGTGAGCCACAGTCAAAGATTTTCTCAGAGGAACTGAAGATCCTCACAGATTTGCTGGGGAATTTAATATAGTTATTCTTCCCTGGTGGCTCAGAGGTTAAAGCGTTTGCCTCCAATGCGGGAGGCCTGGGTTCGATCCCTGGGTCGGGAAGATCCCCTGGAGAAGGAAATGGTAACCCACTCCAGTATTCTTGCCTGGAGAATCCCATGGACGGAGAAGCCTATAGTCCATGGGGTCGCAAAGAGTCGGACACGACTGAGCGACTTCACCTTCACCTTCACACTTATTAGCCTAGTTTCCCTGATTTATATCAGCTGATTCATAAGTTTGTCAGTGGAGTTCAGGCCCAGCATTCAATGAAAATTGATCATCAGAAAATTTTGAAAGGTCTCTAGAGTTGCAACTTGGAGACCAGCATGATTATATGATTAGGCTTGGGCAGTGCCAGTCAACTTCATCAGGCAAATCCTGGGGCTTTTTCACAGCCTGATAACTGGAACAAAATTCAGTCTTTCACACAAAAATCTGGTGAACCTGTTCATGACTATTATATTGACTTGAGTTGTTGTTTTTTGTTTTTTTTTTAGTGGAGTAGAGTTGCCTTACAGTGCTTTGTTAGTTTCTGCTGTAGACTTCCTGATTGTTTCTAAAGAAAATTATATTCTTCCTGCAGACACTGATTTCAGTCAGGTAGCTTTTAACTCTATTAATGGATTGAACTGGGACCTTTCCCTTCTAGTAAAAAGGACCAGGACACAATGGGAAACTATGTCCAGTCCAGATTTAGTTAATTTGGCAAATCAGTTATCACCCCTAGATGAGTCATCTAAAAAAAGACTGCTAAGATTTTTAATCTTCTACTCTAGTGAATGAAAGTTTCTAAACAAAACTCTCCTAGTTTCTGCTATTGTTGCAAGGCATCAGGGCATTGGTGCTTGAGGTGACTTCAGCCCTCTAATGGGGCTTCCTAGGTGGCTCAGTGGTAAAGAATCTGCCTGCCAATGAAGGAGACACAGGAGACATGAGTTCAATCCTTGGGTTGGAAATATCCCCTGGAGGAGGAAATGGCAACCCACTCCAATATTCTTGCCTGGGACATCCCGTGACAGAGGAGCCTGGTGGGCTACAGTCCATGGGGTCAGAAAGAGTTGGACATGATTGAATCAACTGAGGACAGCACAGCATACAGATAGTTTAGTATATATGTTTTTGGAGTACCTCATGAATTTACAATGTTCTGGAAGCAATGTGGCTTCCTTACTTACAGTCAAAATTAAATTTAAAATGGGCCTTATATTCAGAAATTATTGGATGCAATATTTTTACATTGTCATTTTATCTGCTATTAAGATTCTGGAGCATATTATGTCTGACTCTCTGGAAGCTAAGGAAAATCACCTTGTTGATATTTCTGCAAGGAATTCTGCCCTTAAAGGAACTAACAGCAGCCAAACCTCTGCCATGTTCTGGAGAGGTATTTACACAAATGATAACCATAAAAATTGACTATGGAAGCCCAGTTGGTTGCAGAAAAGGAAGAGTAAGATTGGAAATTCAGCAATTGTTTAAGTAAAAAAAAAAAAAAAAAAAAAATAGATCTGGTTCTGACCTAGTAATAGCATAGTCCTACCAGGGAACCTAATCTTTCTACTCCTTACCACTGTACATGCATTAAACCATTGGTTTGCTGACAAAATAAAAGCATTCATGAATCAATATGGATAGGGAAACATTAAAAAGTACCTATTTAACTATCATAGATTTTTAATTAAAAGATTTTTAAGTTCTTCATTACTCCTTTAATTTTCATTTTTATAACCTATTATTATCTTGCAAAAAAAGACTCTATTTTTAAAGCAAATTTCCTATATATATATATTTATAATTTTTATGATTGATTTTGTTTTGTATTTTTAATATTGTATTTTTCAGAGTCTAACTTCTACTCTAGATTTTTAATCTTTGCTTTTTGGTATTTTTTATCAATTTTGTACTTTTAAGAATCTAATCTTCAGTACCCATTTTTGCTTAGGGGTGTGATTACTGGCTTGATTGCTCTTTCCCTGTTTGATTCTCCCCTTTCTACCACAGTTTACCTCTATCTCCTCCCTCCCCCTTCTCTTCTCTACTTAATTCTGTGAATCTCTCTGGGTGTTCCAGGCTGTGAAGAACACTTAGGGAACTGATTACTGGCTAGATTGGTCTCTCTCCTTTTGACTCCCCATCTTCTTTTCCTGGTCACCTCTATCTCCCTCCTCCCTCTTCCCTTCCCTATGTAACCCCATGAACCTCTCTGGATGTTCCAGACTGTGGACAGCAGATAGGGAATTGATTACTGGCTAGACTGCTCTCTCCCCTTTTGATTCCCCCTCTTCCCCTCCTGGTCACCTCTATCTCCCTCCTCCCTCTTCTCTTCTCCATGTAGCTCTGTAAACCTCTCTGGGTGTCCCTTACTGTGGAGAATCTTTTCACCATTAACCTAGAGGTTTTATCATCAGTGCTTTACAGATGAAGAAGTCTTGAGGCTACTGTAAGAATAAGACTGAAAGCCAGAGGCAGGAGGCATAAATCCAAAACTTGAGAACACCAGAAAACTCCTGACTCCAGGGAACATTAATTGACAAGAGCTCATCCAAAAGCTTCCATACCTACACTGAAACCAAGCTCCACCCAAGAGTCAACAAGTTCCAGGGCAAGACATACCATGCTAATTCTCCAGCAACTCAGGAACATAGCCCTAAGCACTAAAGTACAGGCTTCTCAAAGTCACACCAAACCCACAGACACCTCAAAACTCACTACTGGACACTTCATTGCACTCCAGAGAGAAGAGATCCAACTCCACCCACCAGAACACCGATGCAAGCTTCCCTAACCATGAAACCTTGACAAGCCTCTAGTCTAACCCCAACCACAGGCAGCAATGTCCACAATAAAGAGGAACCACAAACTTCCAGCATACAGAAAGGCCACCCCAAACACAGCAACCTAAACAAAATGAAAAGGCAGAGAAATATTCAGCAGGTAAAGAAACGTGATAAATGCCCACCAAACCAAACAAAAGAGAAGGAGATAGGGAGTCTACTTGAAAAAGAATCTAGAATAATGATAGAAAAGATGATCCAAAATCTTGAAAACAAAATGGAGTTACAGATAAATTGACTAGAGACAAGAATTGAAAAGATCCAAGAAATGTTTAAGGACCTATAAGAAATAAAAAAAGAGTCAATCTATAATGAATAATGCAATAACTGAGATTAAAAAAGAAATGTCAAGGACCTATAAGAAATAAAAAAAGAGTCAATCTATAATGAATAATGCAATAACTGAGATTAAAAACACTCTGGAGGGAACCAACAGTAGAATAACTGAAGCAGAAGATAGGATAAGTGAGGTGGAAGATAGAATGGTGGAAATAAATGAAGCAGAGAGGAAAAAAGAAAAAAAAATTCAAAGAAATAAGGACAACCTCAGAGACCTTTGGAACAATGTCAAATGCCCCAACATTCAATCATAGGAGTTCCAGAAGAAGACAAAAAGAAAGGCCATGTGAAAATACTTGAGGAGATAATAATTGAAAACTTCCCTAAAATAGGGAGGAAAATAGCCACCCAAGGCCAAGAAACCCAGAGAGTCCCAAACAGGATAAACCCAAGGCAAAACACCCCAAGACACATATTAATCAAATTAATGAAGATCAAACATAACAAGAAAATATTAAAAGCAGTAGGAAAAAGCAACAAATAACATACAAGGGGATCTCCATAAAGATAACAGCTGATCTTTCAACAGAAACTCTTCATTCCAGAAGGGAATGGCAGGACATACTTAAAGTGATAAAAAAAAAAAAAAAAAAAAAAAACATAAAACCTACAACCCAGATTACTATACCCAGCAAGGATCCCATTCAGATATGAAGGAGAAATCAAAAGCTTTACAGACAAGCAAAAGCTGAGAGAATTCAGCACCACCAAACCAGCTCTCCAACAGATGCTAAAGGATCGTCTCTAGACAGGAAACACAGAAAGGGTGTATAAACTCAAACCCAAAACAACAAAGTAAATGGCAATGGGATCATACTTATCAATAATTACCTTAAATGTAAATGGGTTGAATGCCCCAACCAAAAGACAAAGACTGGCTGAATGGATACAAAAACAAGACCCCTATATATGCTATCTACAAGAGACTCACCTCAAAACAAGGGACACATACAGACTGAAAGTGAAGGGNCTAAACAACACGCTTCTGCATAACCAACAAATCACAGAAGAAATTAAAAAATAATAAAAATATGGATAGAAATGAATGAAAATAAAAACACTATAACCCAAAACCTATGGGATTCAGTAAAAGCAGTGCTAAGGGGAAGGTTCATAGCAATACAAGCTTACCTCAGGAAACAAGAGAAAAATCTAGTAAATAACCTAACTTTACACCTAAAGCAAGTAGAAAAAGAAGAAGAATCCCAGGGTTAGTAGAAGGAAAGAAATCATAAAAATTAGGGCAGAAGTAAATGAAAAAGAAACAACCGAGAGTATAGCAAAAATCAACAAAACTAAAAGCTGGTTCTTTGAGAAGATAAATAGACAAACCATTAGCCAGACACATCAAGAAAAAAAAGGGAGAAGAATGAAATCAGCAAAATTAGAAATGAAAATGGACAAATCACAACAGACAGCACAGAAATACAAAGGATCATAAGAGACTACTATCAGCAACTATATGCCAATAAAATGGACAACTTGGAAGAAATGGACAAATTCTTAGAAAAGTATAACATTCCAAAACTGAACCAGGAGGAAATAGAAAATCTTAACAGACCCATCACATGTACAGGAATTGAAACTGTAATAAAAAATCTTCCAACAAACAAAAGCCCAGCACCAGATGGCTTCACAGGTGAATTCCACCAAAACTTTAGAGAAGAGCTTACACCTATCCTACTTAAACTCTTCCAGAAAATTGCAGAGGAAGGTAAACTGCCAAACTCATCCTATGAGGCCACCATCACCCTAATACTAAAACCAGAAAAAGGTGACAAAAAACAAGAAAACTACAGGCCAACAGCACTGATGAACATAGATGTAAAAATCTTCAACACAATTCTAGCAAACAGAATCCAACAACATATTAAAAAGATCATACATCATGACCAAGTGGGCTTTATCCCAGGGATGCAAGGGTTCTTCAATATTCATAAATCAATCAATGTGATACACCCCACTAACAAATTGAAAGATAAAGCCATATGATTATCTCAACAGATGCAGAGAAAGCCTTAGACAAAATTCAACATCCATTTATGATAATAAAAAAAAACTCTCCAGAAAGCAGGCATAGATGGAACATACCTCAACATAATAAAACCCATATATGATAAACCCACAGTAAACATCCTCAATGGTGAAAAATTGAAAGCATTTACCCTAAAGTCAGGACCAAGGCAAGGATGCCCACTCTCACCATTACTATTTAACATAGTTTTGGAAGTTTTAACCACAGCAATCATAGAAGAAAAGAGAATAAAAGGAATCTAGCTTGGAAAAGAAGTAAAACTCTCACTGTTTGCAGAAGACTGATCCTTTACATAGAAAACCCTGAAGACTCCTCCAGAAAATTACTAGAGCTAATCAATGAATATAGTAAAGTTGCAGGATATAAAATTAACACACAGCAATCCCTTGCATTCCTATATACTAATAATGAGAAAACAGAAAGAGAAATTAAGGAAACAATCCCATTCACCATTGCAACAAAAAGAATAAGATACTTAGGAGAAAATCTACCTAAAGAAACAAAAGATCTATATATAGAAAACTATAAAACACTGATGAAAGAAATCAAAGAGGACACAAATAGATGGAGAAATATACCATGTTCATGGATCAGAAGGATCAATATACTGAAAATGAGTATACTACTCAAAGTAATCTATAGATTCAGTGCAATCCCTATCAAGTTACCAATGGTATTTTCAGAGAACTAGAACAAATAATTTCATGATTTGTATGGCAATACAAAACAAAACAACAACAACAAAAAACAAATAGCCAAAGCAATCTTGAGAAAGAAGAATGGAGCTGGAAATCAACCTGCCTGACTTCAGACTATACTACAAAGCTTCAGTCATCAAGACAGTATGGTACAGGCACAAAATAGAAATATAGATCAGTGTAACAAAATAGAAAGCCCAGAGATAAGTCCACGCACCTGTGGACACCTTATCTTTGACAAGGGAGGCAAGAATACACAGTGAAGAAAAGACAATCTCTTGTGCTGGGAAAACTGATCAACCGCTTGCAACAGAATGAAACCAGAACACTTTCTAACACCATACACAAAAATAAACACAAAATGGATTAAAAATAGCACCTGTGGACACCTTATCTTTGACAAGGGAGGCAAGAATACACAGTGAAGAAAAGACAATCTCTTGTGCTGGGAAAACTGATCAACCGCTTGCAACAGAATGAAACCAGAACACTTTCTAACACCATACACAAAAATAAACACAAAATGGATTAAAAATCTAAATGTAAGACCAGAAACTATAAAACTCCTAGAGGAAAACATAGGCAAAACACTCTCTGACATAAATCACAGTAGGATCCTCTATGATTCACCTCCCAGACTATGGAAATAAAAGCAAAAACAAACAAATGGGACCTAATTAGACTTAAAAGAATTTGCACAACGAAGGAAACTATAAGCAAGGTGAAAAGATAGCCTTCAGAATAGGAGAAAATAATAGCAAACGAAGAAACTGGCAAAGAATAAATCTCAAAAATATACAAGCAGCACATGTGGTTCAATTCTGGAAACAACAACAACAACAACAACAAAAAAAACCCAATGAAAAAATGGGCCAAAGAACTAAACAGACATTTCTCCAAAGAAGACATACAGATAGTTAACAAACACATGAAAAGATGCTCAACATCACTCATTATCAGAGAAATGCGAATCAAAACCACAATTTGGTACCATCTCACGCCGGTCAGAATGGCTGCTATCAAAAAGTCTACAAACAATAAATGCTGAAGAGGGGGCAGAGAAAAGGGAACCTTCTTACACTGTAGGAATGAAAACTAGTACAGCCACTATGGAGAACAGTGTGGATATTTCTTAAAATAACTGGAAATAGAAGTGCCATACAACCCAGGAAGCCCACTGCTGGTCATACACACCGAGGAAACCAGAATTGAAAGAGACATGTGTACTCCAATGTTCATCGCAGCACTGTTTACAATAGTTAGGACATGGAAGCAACCTAGATGTCCATTGGCAGATGAATGAATAAGAAAGCTGTGGTACATATACACAATGGAATATTACTCACCTATTTAAAAGAATGCATTTGAATCAGTTCTAATGAGGTGGATGAAACTGGAGCCTATTATACAGAGTGAAGTAAGTCAGAAAGAAAAATATCAATACAGTATATTAATGCATATATATGGAATTTAGAAAGATGGTAACAATGACCCTATATGTAAGACAGCAAAAGAGACACGAATGTAAAGAACAGACTTTTGGACTCTGTGGGAGAAGGCAAGGGTGGGATGATTTGAGAGAATAGCATTGGAACATGTATATTACATGTGAAATAGATCACCAGTCCAGGTTCGATGTGCACTGGGACAACCTTGAAGGATAGGATGGGGAGGGAGGTGGAAAGGGGGTTCAGGATGGGGGACATATGTACACCCATGGCTGATTCATGTCAGTGTATGGCAAAAGCCACTACAATATTGTAAAGTAATTTGACTCCAATTAAAATAAATAAATTAATTTACCAAAAAAGAAGTGCCTATCTTACTTTTTCCATTTGTCTGAAATACAACCTAGTAAAACCTGTTTATATTAGTCCCACATATATTTCTTTTAATTGGAGGATAATTGCTTTACAATGTTGTGTAAGTTTCTGTTGTACAACAATATGAATCAGCTATAGGTATAAATATATCTCCTCCCTCTTGAGACTCCCTTCTAAGCCTCCCTCCCATTCCATTCCTCTCGGTCATCCCAAAATATCCTAAACTGCTTAAATGTGCCATTTGTAAGTAAGTGTTAGTGGCTTAGTTGTGTCTGACTCTTTGTGATCCCATGGATTGTATGTAGCCTGCCAGGCTACTCTGTCCATGGAATTCTTCAAGCAAGAATATTGGAGTGGGTAGCTGTTCCCTTCTCCAGGGCATCTTCCTGACCCAGGGATCAAACCCAGGTCTCCTGCATTGCAGGTGGATTCTTTACCATCTGAGTCACCAGGGAAGCCCCGATACACCACTGAGACCACTAGGAATCTGGCTAATGGATTTTATACAACTTCTCTTTCATGGATATAAGTATCCATGTCTATATGTTTTCACATTAAATTGAGACTGTGTGGATCACAACAAACTGTGAAAAATTCTTAAAGAAGATGGGAATACCACAGCACCTTACCTGCCTCCTGAGAAATCTGTATGTAGGTCAAGAAGCAACAGTTAGAACTGGACATGGAACAACAGACTGGTTCCAAATTGGGAAAGGAGTATGTCAAGGCTGTATATTGTCACCCTGCTTATTTAACTAATATGCAGAGTACATCATGAAAAATGCTGGACTGGATAAAGCACAAGCTGGAATCAAGATTGCCAGGGGAAATATCAATAACCTCAGATATGCAGATGATACCACCCTTATGGCAGAAAGCAAAGAAAAACTAAAAAGCCTCTTGATGAAAATGAAAGAGGAGATGAAAAAATTGGCTTAAAACTCAACATTCAGAAAACTAAGATCATGGCATCTGGTCCCATCACTTCATGGCAAATAGATGGGGAAACAATGGAAACAGTGAGAGACTATTTTTTTGGTGCGGGGACTCCAAAATCACTGCAGATGGTGGCTGCAGCCATGAAATTAAAAGATGCTTGCTCCTTGGAAGAAAAGTTATTACCAACCTAGACAGCATATTAAAAAGCAGAGACATTACTTTGGCAGCAAAAGTCCATCTGGTCAAAGCTATGATTTTTCCAGTAGTCATGTATGGATGTGAGAGTTGAACTAGGAAGAAAGCCTAGTGCCAAAGAATCGATGCTTTTGTACTGTGGTGTCAGAGAAGACTCTTGAGAGTCCCTTGGAAACTAAGGAGATCCAACCAGTCCATCCTAAAGGATATCAGTCCTGAATATTCTTTGGAAGGACTGATGCCAAAGCTGAAACTCCAATACTTTGGCCACCTGATGCGAAGAACTGGCTCATTGGAAAAGATCCTGATGCTGGGACAGACTGAAGGCAGGAGGAGAAGGGGATGACAAGGATGAGGCGGTTGGATGGCATTACGGCTCAACGGACATGAGTTTGAGTAAGCTCGGGGAGTTGGTAATGGACAGGGAAGGCTGGTGTGCTGCAGTCCATGGTGTAGCAAAGAGTTGGACACGACTGAGTGACTGAACTGATCTGAACTGAACTGCAACTTCTGGGGCTAAAGGCTTTTTGGAAAAGATTATCCCTGCCTGGGGAATTCCTCTCAAACTTCATAGTAACCAAGGAACTCATTTTATTTGTCAGGTGTTTCAACAAGTCTGTGCTGTTTGGCTTCTTTTACATTTTCATCGTGCTTGCCATCCTCAGTCTTCTGGCTTAGTTGAACACACTAGCATATTAAGACTCAATTGACAAAATTTGTCAATTACCTTGGCCAAAAGCGGTGTTTCTGGGTCTTCTAAACCTCAGATCTACCTGTTTCTGAACTCATGAACTTTTACCCTCTGACATAATCCCAGGACACCCAATGCTCTTGGCTACTGCTTTTTTTGACCCACAACTGATAATAGAAGAGATACTCCAATATTGCAAAGGTCTAATTGCTTCTACTAAAAATAGTCTTGCTTTCGTATAGCAATGTTTTCACAGTGTGCTTTCTGAAGATGAAGTACTTAAGCATCACGAACCTTGCAACCTGGAGATTTTGTCCATTGGAAGAATGATCCGAAGAAGGACTCTCTTGTTGGAAAGGACCCTATCAGGTACAGCTAACCAATCATTTTGCTGCCAGACTCTTGGATTCACATACCACACTTTAAAAAAAAAGCACCAAACTCTGACAGTTCATCATCCGGTGACTAGGAAGTAAAGATTTCCCAAAATTGAAGCATGGCATTTGAAGATGACATTTGAAGTTAGGGAGTCTGATTCCTACAGTTCCACTTTTCTTTTTCATTATTGTTTTGGGTAGTTGGAATCTTTTGTGTTTCTATACAAATTGTACAATTTTTTTTTTGTTCAAACTCTGTGAGAAATGCCATTGGTAATTTGATCAGGATTGCACTGAATCTGTAGATCGCTTTGGGTAGTGTAGTCATTTTCACAATAGTGATTTTTCTAATCCAAAAACACAGTTTATCTCTCCATCTGTTTGGGTTATCTTTGATTTCTTTCATCAATGTCTTATATTTTTATGAGTCCACGTCTTTTGCTTCGTTTAGTAGGTTTATTCCTAGGGGTTTTTGTTGTTTTTGCAATGGTAAATGGAATTGTTTCCTTAATTTCTCTTTCTAAGCTTTCATTGTTAGTATATAAGATTACCAAATTCATTATAGTATATAATGGATTACCAAATTCATTGATGAGCTTTAGTAGTTTGCTGGTAGCACCTGTAGGATTTTCTATGTATAGTATTATGTGAAGCAGATGACATCTGGTGAGACAGATTTCCCAAAATGTTCAGACCAGGTCTGTTGGAAGTTGGTCTGGGAAATCATTGATGATGACATGAAGCTGTAGATGATCTCCAATGTCTATGTCTTCCCTAATAGCTCAGTTGGTAAAGAATCTGCCTGCAATATAGGAGACCCCGGTTTGATTCCTGGGTTGGGAAGATCTGGAGAAGGGATAGGCTACTCACTCCAGTATTCTTGGGCTTCCCTTCTGGCTCAGCTGGTAAAGAATCTGCCTGCAATGCAGGAGACCTGGGTTCAATCCCTGGGTTGGGAAGATCACCTGGAGAAGGGAAAGGCTACCCACTCCAGTATTCTGGTCTGGAGAATTCCATGTACTGTATAGTCCATGGGGTCACAAAGAATTGGACACGATTGAGCAACTTTCACACACACACACAATGTCTATAATCTTGATAACAAATGGACATTAGAGACTAAGTACATGAGAGTTTTCTCTCCCACCCTGCCTTGTTACTTTAATGTAACCCCAGTAGGATTCTAACCTGTGCACTTTCCCCCCAACATAGGATGTTATGCTGAGGAAAGTTTCTTAGTGACATTAATGGATACAAAAGCCATCGAAATCAGAAAACCTGTGGCAACTGCCAATCTGTCCTCTATATCTTTGAGTTCCTTCTCTCTTTTTTTTTTTTTTCTCCCAAGGGCTACTCATGTTGTCACACATAGCAAGATTTCCTTCTTTTTTATGCCTGAACAATATTCCAATTAATATATTTATATAATACATGTATCACATTTTCTTTGTCCATTCATCATTGATGAACACATAGACTATTTACATATCTTGGCTATTGGAAATAAGCCTGCAATTAATATAAGAGCATCAATATCATTTTGAAATAGTGTTTTCATTTTTAAAAACCAAATATCCAGAAGTAAAATTGCTAGATCATATGGTAGTTCTACTTTTAATCTTTGAGAAACTTCCAAACTCCTTTCCACAGTGGCTAATTCAAATTTACATTGCCACCAACAATACACATAAGTTCTCTTTTCTCTACATCCTCACCAACACACTATCTCTTGTCTTTTGATAATGGCCATTCTAACAAGTGTGAGGTTCCATCTCACTGTGGTTGTGATTTGCATTTCACTCATGACCCATGATGCTGAACATCTTTTCATGGACATGTTGACCATTTATTTGTTGTTTTTGGAAGAATGCCTGTTCATTCTTCCCATTTATCTGCCTATGTTAAAATCAGATTGTTTGGGTATTTTTCTATTGAGTTATATGAGTGAATGTGCATTTATTAAAAAAAAATTTATATTTGACTTTATGAGAGGGCTTTTTAAAAAACACATTTATTTGAGTGATATTTTTCTTAGAAATTGAATCACCTCTTTAAGCAGCCAAACAATGTGATTCGTTTATGCTAACATGATGATAAATAGTTACAAGAGCAGTGTCAGGAAAATTGCAAATGGCTTTGAATTGGGTGTCCTGACAGCACCTCCTTTGCAGTTACCTCTTTCCTTCATTCTTCTGAGCTATTACACATTCCGTGATTTATAGATATCTTTAGCAATGCAAATGATTCTTGTTCATAGACACACACATGAATTATCTGGTGAAATGCAATTGATTTTCCTCCCCTTCCTGTGGAGGAAGCCAGTTTTCCTTTCAGCATTCTTAATATTTTTTATATTGTCCACTTTGGGGATTCTTTTTCAAGTTGCTTACTATATTCTGCTGACTCCCTAATTAATGAACTAAATAAATCTCTGCAACGTGTTCCTTTTGCATTCCTTTGAGAACAATGAGAAAGTGAAAATGTTAGTCTCTCAATGGTGTCTTTGTGACCCCATGGATTGTAGCCTGCCAGGCTCCTCTGTCCATGGAATTCTCCAGGCAAGAATACTGGAGTGGGTTGCCATGCCCTTCTCCAGGGGATCTTCCTGACTGAAGGATCACACCTGGGTTTTCTACATTGCAGGTGGATTCTTTATCATCTGAGCCACCTTGGAAGCCCTCTGAGAACAATAATTTTGCCTTAAAAAAAAAGTCCTGTAAGAAAGGGAATATCATAGATAGGAAGATAAAGTACTTCCTTTTGAATAGAATTACTTTCTAAGTAGCTGCATTCTCTTGTTGTGAGTCTTGACAATTATAGGTAAATGAAAATGGCTATATTCATCAATCAATGAGTCAAAATATACTTGTGAAGTGCACCCCCCCACTAACATCTTTAAGGCAAGAAGATAAAGAGCATGATTTTCACATCAATGCAGCCTATGTGGTGTATAAATATTGAAATGACCAAGAGAAAATCTACACACAGATGCCTTTCGAGAGCTGAACAACACTATATACTTTCTGTTTTTAGCACAGTTGTTTCATTTAATGCAGTTCAGATTAAACTTCAGGATATACTTCAAGCTTTTAATAGTCTTTAGGAATTCAAGATGAGGGAAATAAATTTTGTTTTTTTAGTGCCACCCATAAAGCTTAATTTTTATTTTAAATTGAAATGACATTGCTTTAAACAGATACTAAATGTGTGTGACTATACATTGCTTTATGCAGTTGGTATAAATATGGATGCATATTCTAAATTATGAAATAATGAGGAAGACAACAGTTTTAAATTTTTTATCAGAAACTTATTAATAATCATTTTTCTATGAATGATGTAAAAGTAAATATTCCAGAGGTTAAGATGCTTTTATATATAGAGTATTTCTTGCTGCATAATATGTCTGATATTTTATAACTCTTAAAAAAAACATAGCAATTGTTGAATGTGAACATACGTAGGAATATATTTCAACTGAACCTAACTAAATGTAAGTTATGTTGAATATATTTAAGAATTCAGATTTAAATAAGAGTTAGTTGATTATACCCTTGAACAAAGAAGAATAGGTGGTGCAAAAGAGTTTTGAAGACTTACTGTTGGTTGATTTGACAAAGGACAGATGCACACAGAATCAGTCTTGTCACCATGTTCTATTGATCACTTTTATTACTGTCATATCAACCATACTTTATCAACATGGAACCAACTGGCAGTGAAAATGATAACGTTGATGTTCAATTGTATTTCTCAATAAAGCATTGATCTTAGGTTGGACCACTAATAGCTTAACAATTGTGTGGTAATGTGTACATTTCCTCAACGTGTTGACATGATGATAGTTGTAGAAAAGTGCAGCGTGAGAGTACATGATATCACCTTAATTATTTTTATATGTTTCTGTATGATTTTTCAAAACATCTTCATAGCTTTATTGTATTACAATAAAGATATATAATACTTCTTGAAAACATTGTTTTCAAATTCCAAGAAGCATCCAGGCAAAGAAAACAAGCAAAAGAGAAAATATCAACGCAGTCTTTTTTTTTTTTTTAATGCTTCTCCTTTTTCATGACTACCTGTGAGATAGAAAAGAGTTACATGCTTCCAGTGCAGCAGATAGTATGAATGAAAATAATTTAATATTTAATATAAGTAAATTATCTTAGTCAGTTTAGTCACTTGGTCATGTCTGACTCTTTGCAATCCCATGGATTGCATCACACCAGGCTTCTCTGTCCATCACCAACTTTTGGAGCTTGCTCAAACTCATGTCCAATAAATCAGTGATGCCATCCAATCATCTCATCCTCTGTTATCCCCTTCTCCTCCTGCCTTCATTCTTTCCCAACATCAAGGTCTTTTCCAATGAGCCAGTTCTTCACATCAGGTGGCCAAAGTATTGGAGTTTCAGCTTCAGCATCAGTCCTTCCAATGAATATTCAGGACTGATTTCCTTTAGGATGGACTGCTTGGATCTTCTTACTGTCCAAGGGACTCTCAGGAATCTTCTCAAACATTGCATTTCAAAAGCATCAATTCTTTGGCATTCAGCTTTCTTTCTAGTCCAATCCTCACATCCATACATGACTACTGGAAAAACCATAGCTTTGACTAGATGAACCTTTGTTGACAAAGTATTGCCTCTGCTTTTTAATATGCTATCTAGGTTGGTCATAAGTTTTCTTCCAAGAAGCAAGTGTCTTTTAATTACATGGCTGCAGTCACCATCTGTAGTAATTTTGAAGGCCCCTAAAATAAAGTCTGTCACTGTTTCCATTGTTTCCCCATCTATTTGCCATGAAGTGATGGGACTGCATGTCATGGTCTTAGTTTCCTGAATTCTGAGTTTTAAGTCAATTTTTTTTCACTCTCCTCTTTCACTTTCATCAAGAGGCTGTTTAGTTTTTCTTCACTTTCTGCCATAAGGGTGGTATCATCTGCATTTTTGAGGTTATTGATATGTCTCCTGGCAATCTTGATTCCAGTTCATGCCTCATCCAGCCTGGCATTTCACATGACGTACTCTGCATGTAAGTTAAATAAGCAGGGTGACAATATACAGCCTTGATGTACTCCTTTCCTTATTTGGAACCAGTCTGTTGTTCCATGTCCGGTTCTAACTGTTTTTTCTTGACCTGCATACAGATTTCTCATAAGGCAGGTAAGGTGCTCTGGTATTCCCATCTCTTTCAGAATTTTTCACAGTTTGTTGTGATCTGCATAGTCAAAGGCTTTGGCATAGCCAATAAAGCAGAAGTAGGTGTTTTTCTGGAACTCTTTTGGTTTTTTGATCATCCAATGCATGTTAGCAATTTGATTTCTGGTTCCTCTGCCTTTTATAATTCCAGCTTTAACAAATGGAAGTTCATGATTCATGTACTGTTGAAGCCTGGCTTGGAGAATTTTGAGCATTACTTTTCTAGCATGTGAGATGGGTGGAATTTTGCAGTAGTTTAACTGATTTAAATAATCATAGCCTGGACTTGGAAGGAAATGGGGAATTCTAAAATTAAACAGTGAACCTCCACTGAAAGCACTAATTCAGGTTTTACTTTAAGAATCTTTTCTCATGTTTAGAGGAATATGTGGCATCTTAGGGGCATCAGAAAGATATACAGGTGAGCTTGTGCAGTGGGTTAACTAATAGAACTCATATTACTTTGTCAAATATTGATTTGTCATCTTAGTCTCCATGAATTAGGTAGGGAGAAAATCCAAAATTAATAACTTGAAACAGTCCAATCATAGTTAGTAACTAAATGACCTATACAATCTATCTCTAGCCTGCTCTATTACAAAGTGCTTTAGGCAGTGAAGTAATGTTCAGTCTCAAGGCAGTGTTCCTTTCCAACACTTATGTGCATGTTTGAAGCAGGAATATAGATCTTCCATGGGTTATTGGGGTTGTGGACATGAGAGGAGCCTCCATTTTCACTATGTCCTGGGCTGTCTCCTGGGACATTTCCTGGTCACTGGGTGTCCTGGTAGCTTCCAGCATCCAAGACTTCACCGTGTTTTGTTGTTTGGTCTTGTGCTATGTACTGAAGAAATGATGCTTTTGAATTGTGGTGCTAGAGAAGACTCTTGAGAGACCCTTGGACATGCAAGGACCTCAAACCAGTCAATCCCAAAGAAAAGCAACCCTAAATAGTCATTGGAAGGACTGATGCTGAAGCTGAAGCTCTAATACTTTTGGCCACCTGATGTGAAGAGTCGACTCCTTGGAAAAGACCCTGATGCTAGGAAAGATTGAGGGCAAAAGGAGATGGGTGGCAGATGAGATGGTTAGATAGCATCACTGACTTAATGGAAATGAATTTGAGCAAACTCCAGGAGTTAGTAAAGGACAGGGGAGCCTGGTAGGCTGTGGTCCATGGGGTCTCAAAGACTCAGACACCACTTAGTGAAAGAACAATAGCAACAACTGAGTGGTAGCAACCACAGTTCAGTCCTGACTTAGCTTGCCTTACCTTCTTGCAGGCTTCATACACTTAAGACTGCCATTTCCTCATCTGGCCAACTATGCCTAGTTTTTATTTTGAAATCATCTCTCTCTGCCACGGCAGGTGCTGAAGAAGCAGTTCCCACACACTCATATGTGGGCTACAAGGCAAAGCCAGTTTATTTGAGTGGTCAATCTGTTCAAAATTCATTTGCCGAGTGCGTTTCTTTCCACTGTTTGAAGTTGACTCATTTTCATGTTTTCTTCATATGAGTATGAAGAATGTTATACTTCTTCATATTCATGTATAAAATGATATATTTCTACATATATGTCAAGGAATGTCCAATTTATCTGCAACAGTTCCCTATAGCTATAGCTGAAAGCTAAAAAAGTGAGAGGCAAGCTGGTAGGACATAAGAAAAATCTGTCCATATGAATGTGCTGGTGAATGAGATTATTTCTTCTCAATAAAGTTTTTCCATGAATATATTTTTCTGACTGCTGAATGCTTATTATAAGTCTATTCTTAAATATATACACTAGGAATATATTCCTAAAGAATGTACTTTTTTACATACATATCCTTGAGTATGCTCTTGAATAGAAAGAATATTGTATGAATGCAAACTGATGAATAAGAATATAGTAACAAAAAGACATTCTTCACCATTCATCCTATCCAACAATCCTATGAATAAATTTCTGTTCTTTAGCTCTTTTTCTATTCTAAAGTTTCCAGAATCAGGGATTCAGTGATAAATCAGACATTCCTTAAAATGCTGCTGAAGAGGAAAAATGAAAACTGGCCAAACTAAAACTAAAGTGAAAAGAACATAGTAAAGTTGGGATAGTGCTCATTTGATGAAGGGCCTATAAAACTCTGACCTTCCTAGTTGGCTGCTGCTGCTGCTGCTGCTGCTGCTGCTGCTGCTAAGTCGCTTCAGTCATGTCGGACTCTGTGCGACCCCATAGACGGCAGCCCACCAGGCTCCCCCATCCCTGGGATTCTCCAGGCAAGAACACTGGAGTGGGTTGCCATTTCCTTCTCCAATGCAAGAAAGTGAAAGTGAAGTTCTCTTCGTGACCCCATGGACTGCAGCCTACCAGGTTCCTCCGACCACAGGATTTTCCAGGCAAGAGTACTGGAATGGGGTGCCATTGCCTTCTCTGTCTTAGGTGGTACTAGTGGTAAAGAATCCACCTAAATGCAGGAATCTCAAGAGACATGGCTCAACTCCTGGATCAGGAAGATCCCCCGGAGTAGAAAATGGCAACCCAGTCAAGGTCAACAACGTCATGATCTGAGCAGTCACTGGCAGTGGTTGCCAGGCAACCCTGCCTCCTGGGAGGCTGAGTCATGATGCACAACAGTGATGCTGAGGTTCATGACTGCCTGCATCCACGGAGGTATCTGTGGACTAGAAATGTTGCCACCTCTCTGCCAGCTGGACCACTGGACTGGGACCCACAGAGGATCTAGAGGAAAATGGGGCCACAGAGGAAAATGGAGAACACCTGTCCTTTTAAAGGTTGGGAGCACTGGCCAAGAAAAAAGGGAGTTGGATCACCTGAAAGAAAGACAAAACTATAGCAACACACCAGTGAGAAGACTTGGAAGCTCGGTGTAAGCTTCTTTCAGCTGTGAGTCATGGTAAGCAGAGGTTTTGCTATGAACAGCTTCTGAGGGGCACCAGAGATAACCACCTTGTCCCTTTTGTGTTGCCTTGTATTGGTCACTCTGTTGATAGGAGAATGACATAGGCCACCAGGATGTTGACCTTGGCTCAAGGTGGCATTGACCCAGGGATTTTCACTTTTACCTCCAAAGGAGTTGACTATATACATCTGAAAGGAATCTCTATGTTTCCACCACCTACTATCTATCTATATATCTACCCATAATCCCCTTATCTGTCTAATAGAAACTGCAGAAATTTCAATAGTGGTTCCTTATTAAGCAACTTCGTGAGAATCACAGGAAAAAATTAATATTTCTTGATTACTCTGTATTACTTTCTAATCTCTCAAAATCCAAGCAATCAAAACCCCAAATATAAATATATTTCTATCAACTCTTTGGTATAAATATAAGGCATATGATGAAATTTACATGTCTTTTATTACCCTGTCATTCAGTTTTTCATGTGTTTTTTAAGACATTGTACCTTTTTGAAGTATTTCTGTAGTTACATTTACACAAAACATTCTCTTTGCTTTCCTACCTAAGACTCTATCTCATTCACACTAATGAAAGAAATATACTGGAGAAAATGTCTGCTTAATAATGTTTCAGATGTTCTTTTTG
>SJYT01017433.1:163509-196115 GCA_006410635.1 Cephalophus harveyi
GGTACACAGGGATGATCCAGAGAGATGATATGGGGTGGGAGGTGGGAGGGGGGTTCAGGATTAGGAACTCATGTACACCCATGGTGGATTCATGTCAATGTGTGGCAAAACCAATACAGTATTGTAAAGTAAAATAAAGTAAAAATAAAAATTTTAATAAATAAATAAATAAATAACTCAGGTTTTAAACTAAACTATCAAAGCAGTGTTCAGTGAAAGTGACGGTCCCTCAATCATGTCAGACTCTTTGTGACCCCATGGACTGTGGCCTGCCAGGCTCCTCTGTTGATGCAATTATTCAGGCAAGAATACTGGAGTGGGTTGCCATGCTCTCCTCCAGGGCACCTTTCAACCCAGGGATTGAACCCATATCTTTGTGCCTTCTTCAGTGCAGGCAGATTCTTTTCCGCTGAGCCACCAGGGATTATTTAAAGATTACTATGAAGGAGCAATGTAGTTTCAATATTTTATACAGAGCAGTATTAGAAATTCATTCATTAAGGCTCAGAAGCTCAGCTACCTGGTTATGAAGCACTTTGTTATTTTCAATTATTATTAATTATTGGTAACATCAGTTAATTGAAAACATGTCTTGAAATGATGACTGTAGCTCACTACTTAGTGAGTACAAACAAGTAGCAGTTTAAAACAGTAGCAGTTTAAAACAGATGAGACTACAACCACTTGTTCATACAATGCACATACCTCTTAAATTGAGAAGAAAAGAATAATAGGATTTTAGAGACAACTGAGTAATGATTTTTCACCAAGAATCACCATTCTTCTACATCAGGATCTGTTCTCCTATCTCCTGAAATACCCCAAGACCCTTTACATCAAACTTTTGCCAAAGAGCTTTCTTTTCCAGACATGTTCTCTGGCTGCCTGAACAATTTAGTCTGATTCACTTTAAGAGAAAATTCTTTGAGTATTGAGACATTTTTCCTTGATAGTGTTTGTCATAATTTGCACACTATTGTGATTATATAATTACATTTTAAATTAAAACTTTACTTTTTAGAGCAATTTTATATTCACAGCAACATTGAGAGGTAGGTCCAGAGATTTTCCATAATTCATCTGCCCCACACATGCATAGGGTATGCAATTATCAACATCCCCCACTAAAGTGGTATATTTATAGCAATCAATGAACCTACATTGACACATCATAATCACCCCAAATCCACAATTTATATGGCAGTTCACTCTTAGTGTTGTATGTTTTATTGATTTAGACAAATGTGTAGTGACAGCATCATCATTATGGTATCACACAGAGGGTTTCACTGAAGCTAAAAATCATCTGTGCTCCACCTATTCATCTAAAATCCCTGCCAACCACTGATCATCTTACTATCTGCACATTTTTTCCTTTTCCAGATTGTCTTACAGTTGAATTATACAGTATGTAACCTTTTCAGATTGGCTTCTTTCACTAGGTGATATACATTTAAGATTCTTCCATGTCATTTCTTGGTTTGATACCACATTTATTTTTAGAGCTGAGTAATATTCCATTGTCTGAAAATGCCAGTTTACTTATCCATTTGCTGCTGCTGCTGCTGCTGCTGCTAAGTCGCTTCAGTCATGTCCAACTCTGTGCAACCCCACAGATGGCAGCCCACTGGGCTCCACCATCCCTGGGATTCTCCAGGCAAGAACACTGGAGAGGGTTGCCATTTCCTTCTCCAGTGCATGAAAGTGAAAAGTGAAAGTGAAGTCGCTCAGTCGTGTCTGACTCAGCGACCCCATGGACTGCAACCTACCAGGCTCCTCCGTCCATGGGAGTTTCCAGGCAAGAGTACTGGAGTGGGATGCCATTGCCTTCTCCGACTTATCCATTTAACTACTGAAAAATATTTTGGTTGCCTTCAGATTTGGAAAATTATTAATGAAGTTACTATAAATAACTATGTGCAGGCTTTCTGTATGGACATAAGCTTTCAAATCTTTTGGGTAAATACCAAGAAGCATGATTGCTGAGTCATATGGAAAGAATATGTTTATTAAACAAACAAACAATGAACTGCTGTCCAAAGTGGCCATGCTATTTTGCATTCTCACCAACCATAAATGAGAATTCTTACTGCTGTAACATCCTCTTGTCAGTATTCCAGATTTCAGTGATTTTAATAAGTGTATAATGATATTTCATGTTGTTTTAATTTGCAATTCTTGAATGACATATGGATGTAGAGCATCTTTTCATTTCTTGTTTGCCACCTGTACCTTATTTGATATCAGTTTCAAATTGGATTATTTTCTTACTGTTGAGTTTTAAGACTTCTTTGTATATTATTGATAACATTTCTTTACTGAATGTGTCTTCTGTATATATTTTCTCCTATTTGTGTCCTCTTAGTTTCTTGACATATTTTGCACAGCAGAAGTTTTTAACTTAATGAAGTCTAACTTCTAAATGATTTCTTCCATGGATCATTTCTTTGATGTGTTATCTAAAAATGCATCCCCATACCAAAGGTCATCTGGATTTTCTATGTGATCTTATGTCATATCTCATAGTTTTACATTTTATATTTATATCTGTGATACATTTTGAGTTAATTTTGTGAGTTCTGTGTCTAGAGTGGATATCCAGTTGCTCAAACAGCATTTGTTGAAGAGACTTCTGTACTCCATTGTAGTACTGCCTTTGCTCCTTTGTCAAAGGTCAGTTGACAGTACGTATAAGGGTCTGTTTCTGGGCTCTTTATTCTTTTCCATTGATACATTTCTCTATTATTTTGCCAGCATGACACTTTCTTGATTTCAGTAGATTTATATTAATAATAAGTCTTGAAGTTGGTTAGCATTAGTCCTCCAACTTGTCCTTCAATATTGTATTGTTCAATCTCAATCTTCTGCTTTTCCATATAAACATTAGAATCAGTTTGTTGATATCCATGAAATAACTTTCCATGATTTTAATTGGAATTGCATTGAATTTATAGATTAGCTTGGGAATAACTGAAATCTTGAAAAAAACTGAGTTTTTCTATCTATGAACATGGAGTATTTCTCTATTTTTTCTTTGATTTAATTCATTAGACTTTTGTAGTTCTCCTTATATAGGATCTTGTACATATTTTGTTAGATATAAACCAAAGTATTTCATATTTTGGGGTGCAAACACAATGGTTAACACAAGCCAGATTTCAACAGTACATGAACCATGAACTTTTAGATGTTCAAGCTGGATTTAGAAAAGGCAGAGGAACCAGAGATCAAATTGCCAACATCCGTTGGATCATTGGAAAAGCAAGAGAGTTGCAGAGAAACATCTACATCTGCTTTATTGACTATGCCAAAGTCTTTGACTGTGTGGACCACAACAAACTGCAAAATTCTTAAAGAGATGGGAATACCAGACCACCTGACCTCTTGAGAAATCTGTATGAAGCTCAGGAAGCAACAGTTAGAACTGGACATGGAACAACAGGTTGGTTCCAAATTGGGAAAGGAGTACATCAAGACTGTATATTGGTACCCTGCTTATTTAACTTATATGCAGATTATATCATGAGAAATGCTAGGCTGGAAAAAGCACAAGCTGGAATCAAGATTGCCAGGAGAAATATCAATAACCTCAGATATGCAGATGATACCACTGTTATGGCAGAAAGTGAGGAAGAACTAAAGAGCCTCTTGCTGAAAGTGAAAGAGGAGAGTGGAAAAATTGGCTTAAAACTCAACATTCAGAAAACTAAGATCATGGCATCCAGTCCCATAACTTCATGGCAAATGGAGAAACAGTAGAAACAGTGACAGACTTTACCTCTTTTGAGCTCCCAAACCACTGGAGATGGTGACTGAAGGCATGAAATTAAAAGATGCTTCCTCCTTGAAAGAAAAGTTATGACCAATCTAGACAGAATATTAAAAAGCAGAGACATTTTAATTAGATCCCATTTGTTTATTTTTGCTTTTATTTCCAGTATTATGGGAGGTGGATCATAGAGGATCCTGCTGTGATTTATGTCGGAGAGTGTTTTGCCTATGTTCTCCTCTAGGAGTTTTATAGTTTCTGGTCTTACATTTAGATCTTTAATCCATTTTGAGTTTATTTTTGTGAATGGTGGTTAGGAAGTGATCTAGTTTCATTCTTTTACAAGTGGTTGACCAGTTTTCCCAGCACCACTTGTTAAAGAGATTGTCTTTAATCCATTGTATATTCTTGCCTCCTTTGTCAAAGATAAGGTGTCCATAGTAGATGGAGAAATAGACCATGTTCATGGATTGGAAGAATCAATATAGTGAAAACGAGTATATTACCCAAAGCAATCTACAGATTCAATGCAATTCCTATCAAACTACCAGTGGTATTTTTCACAGAGCTAGAACAAATAATTTCACGATTTGTATGGAAATACAAAAAACCTTGAATAGCCAAAGCAACCTTGAGAAAGAAAAATGGAACTGGAGGAATCAACCTGCCTGACTTCAGGCTCTACTACAAAGCCACAGTCATCAAGACAGTATGGTTCTGGCACAAAAACAGAAATATAGATCAATGGAAGAAAATAGAAAGCCCAGAGATACAGTATACTAACACATATATATGGAATTTAGAAAGATGGTAATGATAACCCTATATGTGAGACAGCAAAAGAGACACAGATGTAAAGAACAGATTTTTGGACTCTGTGGGAGAGGGAGAGGGTGGGATGATTTGGGAGAATGGCATTGAAACATGTATACTATCATGTAAGAAATGAATTGATAGTCTAGGTTCGATACAGGATAGAGGATGCTTGGGGCTGGTGCACTGGGATGACCCAGAGAGATGATATGGGGAGGGTGATGGAAGGGGGCTTCAGGGTTGGGAACTCATGTACACCTGTGGTGGATTCATGTCAATGTATGGCAAAACAGTGACTAACTTTCATACGTTAACTTTGTGTTCTACAAACTTGCTGTAATCACTTTAGTTCCAGGAGGTTTTGGTCCGTTCTTTTAGATTTTTCACATAAATAATATGTTATCTGTGAACAAAGATAGTTTATTTCTCCCTTCCTTATCTTTATACTTCTTATGTAGTCTTTTACATTAGCCAGGATTTTCTGTACAATGCTGTAAAGGAGTAGTGGAAAGGAAATCCTTGCTCTGTACTTCATCTTAGTGGTGGGAAAGCTTTGAGTTTTTCATCATTAACCTAAAGTGCTCCTGCATTGCAGGCAGATTCTTTACCATCTGAGCCATCAGGGAAGTCAAGTATGATCTTAGCTGGAGTGGTTTTGCAAATATACTTTAGCAGGTTGAAGCAGGTCACCTCTGTTCCTAGTTTACTGAGGACTTTTATCATGAGCGAGTGTTGGACTTTGTCAAACATCTTTTTTCTGCAACTATTCATATCATCATGTGATTTTTCTTTTATTATGTTGATGTGACAGATTACATTAATTAGTTACCAAATGTTGAGTCATCCTTGCATATATGGGGTAACTCCTACTTATGTTGTATAATTCTTTTTATACATTGTTGAATTTCATTTGCCAATATTTTATGAGGGATTTTGTTGTTGTTGTTGAGGATCTATGTTTATGAGAGATATTGGTCACTTTTTTGGCGGCTGAATCTATCCATTTCTGAGGAAAGGATATAGAAGTCTCCAAGTATGAGGGTGAAGTTTATTTATTCTATATGTGTCTTTGCAGTTCTATCAGTTTTGCCTCCTGCAAGTTGTTCTGTTGTTAAGCACACACAAGATAAGAATTGTTATGTCTTCTTGGAGAACTGACCCATTTATCAAAATGTAATGCCCTTCTTTATCCTGAATAAATTTGCTTTAAAGCCTGCTTTGTTGAAATTATGTAGCTACTCCTTTCTTTTAATCAGTGTTTGCACGGTACATTTTTCTCTATATATTTAGATTTATTCTATATGTGTCTTTATATATAAAGTGAAAGTTTTTTTTATTGGCAAAATATATTTGGGTTCTGCTTTTTGAGCCACTCTTAACTGATGCAGTTAGACTATTGACATTCAAAGTGATTACTGATATAGTTGGATTTGTATTTACCACATTTAGCACTGTTTCTTCTTTGTTGCCCTTGTCTGTTATTTTTGTCTTTTACTCTTATTCTTACTTTTAAGGTTTTAATTGTACATTTTATAATTCCATTTTCTCCCCTTAGCATATGAGTTTCTGTTTACTTTTTAAAGTGAGTATACAAGAATTTACAGTGTGCATTTGTAGTTAATCCAGATCGATTTTCAAATAACACTTACATATCATGCATAGTTTGAGTACCTGTAACAACAAAGTTATTCTAATTCCTGCCTCCTATCCTTTGTATTCTTCCTTTATTTTATTTCACACACACATATAAAACCATAAACATACATATTTTAATACACTATTGGCGTTATTTTCTGAATTCATACCTGTTTAATTAAAAAAGGGAAAAATATCTTTTAACCTTAACTGTTCCTATTTTTCAATGATCTTCCCTTTCATGTAAATCCATATTTGTTTGGATTTTTTTTAAAGATTTTAAAATGTAAATCCATATTTCTGACACATATCATTTTTAATTCTTTCTAAAGAACCTCTTGTAACTTTTTTTTTTTTTTTTAATCAAGTCAGGTCTTCTCATAACTGGTTCCTTCAATTCTTGCTTGCCTGGGAAAATTCTTTATATTTCCTTCATTTTAAAGGATAATTTCACAAGATAAGGAGTTCTAGGTGAGTGATTTTATTCCCTCAAAACTGTAAATATTTCAATTTATTCTCTTGTCATTTTCATGCTTTCTGAAACATTGGGTATATTTCTTACTTTCATTCCTCTATAGGTAACATGGTTTTGTTCCATCTAGCTTCTTTCAGGATTTTTGCTTTATCTTTTATTTTCTGTAGTAGTTTGAAAATAATACATCTAGGTGTATGGGGAGCTTGGGGGCACATATCCTGCTGAATGCCACTCAAATCTTGGGGCCAGCAGTTTGCCCTATGTCCTACTCTCTCTTCCAGTTTCCTGAAGAGTTGTTGGTTTTTTTAGTCTATCCAGTTTTTTTTTTACTAGTTGTTAAGATGGAGTTGTGATTTCTAAACATTTTAGATGTAGACCAATGCAATTATGTTTTAGTATCTGAATTATGTAGGAGAACAGGGAGGGTATCTCTTTTCAGTCCTGTATCTGTAGCCTCTTGTCTTTAACTGCTGTTTGTTAAATATTTGTTACACAAGTAACCAACTGCTAACCAGTTATTCTGGTCAACTAGTGAAAGTCACCACGAGCCTTGGTGGTCAATCTATGTTTATGAGAGATATTGGTCACATTATTAGAGATATTGGAGAGATATTGGAACTACAGGAAAGTTTCAAGGAATGAAACAATCTGATTCTGCTCAGAATTTGGAGAATGTTTCTTTTTGTATAACTGATTACTGATTCTGAAATATTAACTACAAGCATCTGCCTCCAGTGCGGGAAACCTGGGTTCAATCCCTGGGTCGGGAAGATCCCCTGGAGAAGGAAATGGCAACCCACTCCAGTATTCTTGCCTGGAGAATCCCATGGACAGAGGAGCTTGGTAGGCTACAGTCCACGGGGTCGCAAAGAGTCAGACACGACTGAGCGACTTCACTTTCACTTTCACTTTCACTTAAATATTTAAAATTTTAAACATAAAATGTTTAAATGCTACTAAAGCACTTTAATGATATGGTGTTATTTACTGACTCCAGCACAAAAAGTTTAAAACTCTTCCTCACTGAATTCTGAGGATAAAAGAATTGTCTCATGTTTAGAAATAATTCTGGCAACTATAGTTTGAAATACATAAAGTTTTAATCAAGTCACAATACATTACAGTTTTTCTAACATATAAACAAGAACATTATCCAGAAATGTTATGACCTTTTCATGAACCCCAATTTTACAGGTAATTTAATAAGACAAAGATTAGTTTCTGATAGTTTTATTGGGATTTAGTTGGCATATAATACACTGCACATATTTAAAATGTACAACTTGATCAGTTTTGACATATGTATCATCCCGAAATCACAACCATGAGCAAGCTAGGTCTTGATTGGTAATAATGGCTTTCTTTTTAGTCCAATTTATCCTAGGTTCTAATAAAGTTACAATTCTTTATTGTGTTGCAGTGTGTAGACCAATTTCCCTTTTAAGGAGGCAAGGAATTTTCCTTTGGTACCCCATCAGCTTTAAAGTGGGCAGACATAGTTTCTGCTCTCCAAGCGCACAGGTGCCCATCACTGTTCCTTCCTCAGCTGTATATAAATACATGTATGAGGGGCCACTGGGCAGTCTCCAGTCTCTTGGTTGCTTATTAGATCATAGACTGGTGATCACCTGGAATGACAGCATAGCACAACCTCTGGATGCAGTATCAGCTTCCACTCAGCCCCTGGAATTTGTCTGTGGAAAGGTCTTAACCACAGCCCTGTACCCAGGTGACTCTGGTCAAACCTCTCCCATGAGGCTCCCAGTATCCTTTGGGAGCCCATCTCCTGATTATCTGTGGTCACTCACTCTAAGAACTGGAGTCCAGAGAGACAAAGGCCATAGTTTTCTTCATTGCTTGGAAGATAGTTTCACTGACCATGGAGATGTTGACTTTTTTTTTTTGACACAGATATGTCTTTTTGTTATTCTCTTTTAAAATGTTATCTTTTTAGGTGGTTCCAACACTAAAGGCAATATTCAGTACAGAGCAGGTACCTAATAATTGTTTGAGAAAAGCACGAATGGATTGATGAGTCTTTCTAGTATCCGAATCTCTTAAAATACAGCAAAATTTTTCTTTTATACTTTTTCATTAGACTTCTGGTGAGGTTTTATGTGTTATCATGCAAATTTACAACCAATAACTACTAGCAGTGATGGACTTATCTCTTGGGCCCAGCTTTGTCTAGATCACTTGATGTGAATTTCTTCAACTAACTTTATTTTCCCTGGTGGCTCAGAGGTTAAAGTGTCTGCCTCCAATGCGGGAGACCCGGGTTCGTTCCCTGGGTTGGGAAGATCCCCTGGAGAAGGAAATGGCAATCCACTCCAGTATTCTTGCCTGGAGAATCCCATGGACGGAGAAGCCTAATAGGTTACAGTCCACGGGGTCGCAAAGAGTCGGACACGACTGAGCGACTTCACCTCACCTCACCTCAACTTTATTTTCACAACTCCTCTGTGAGGCAAGTAATATGATAATCACCAAGGGGTAGAGATTAAGTGATTTGCCAAGGCCACGTGTCTAACAAGCACTGGAGTGAAACAAGTTAGATGAAATACTGTATGATTTCACTTATATGTGGAATCTGAAAAACAAAACATGGAAACTGAACAAAATAGAAACAGACTAGTACATATAGTGAACAAAGGAGTGGTTGTCAGAGCAATGGGCAGGGGGTGTAACGTCTAGCACAGGGAATACAATCAATAACCTTGTATGGTAACAGATGGTACTAGACTTATTGTGGTGATCATCCCATAATGTATAAAAAGATCATATCACTATGCTGTATACAAAACAAATATTCTATTGTACACCAATTATAAGTCAATAAAATTAAAACTTAAAAATAAAGAGACATAAGCTTATGTTTAAAAGTTTTCTATGGCCTTATTTGGCCAGAAAATTTGGCAACATGTTTCTCCAGTGTGTCTGTACTCTAGTTCTCTGTGTGTGAGCGTGTGTTCTATGATCTCTGAAATTTTTAACGTCTGATGTTGGTAATGATTCTATCCTTTTAATTCTGAATAAACCAGGAAGTTTCACTGATTCTATAAAGTTTTATGGAAAACTCTCATGTCTAATCGTACATTTGTTTGCTTGCCCTCACATACATCTCATTGGGCTGATACTAGCAACTACGTTTTATGGTACATAATTTGCTTGATTCAATCATGTAATCCTGTTCTGCAGCAGCTCTGTGATTACTGTTTTGTAAAATCTGGATTCTGCCCGTGGGTCTTCAGCGGTCTCCATGCACAGACCTAAATCTTTGTCTGATATTCTCCTCTTATAAGAGCTCCAGTCTTTTCCTGAGTCATAGGGGTCCCCTCTCCCACTGCAGGACAGGGTACCATCACATCAGATTTTGTTCAGGACACTTGATATGAATTTACTTCTGCTGTTTTTGAATAAAATTAAATTTGATGGAAACAATAATTGTTAAGGATGATCTATAGGAATGTTAATTCCTAGATTTCTCTTGATCCCCTAATTTAATTTTCAATGAAGCAGGATTAAGTGTGAGCTTAATGCCACTTTCATCAGGATGAAATAAATAATATGTGAAGATGCTTTGGCCCCAGCAGAGAACAGCTTTTTCTGAAACACACTTCTGCATTATTACCATCATCTATCTTTGAAAGATTTTTAAAGGAGCAACCCCATGAATATACCCTTCTGTTTAAAATGTTACTTAATGTCGTACTCAGGGTTCACTCTGTGAGGTCTTCATGGAGTGCGTTTATCTGAGAACAGGCCAAGAGCCTGGTACCGTATCTGAGGATCTGGTCACATCACAGGTCAGCCTTGTGGCCAGGACTCATTCCTCTTTGCACTGAATCCTAGAAAATTGAAAGACAAATTAATTGGCTACTTCTGCAGCTGTCATAGACCAGGTTTATACACCTGCTTTACCTTTGTCAGATTTTCACCCCTTAGGTAGGGTTTGCTGTCACTGTTGTTTAAAGGGAATTCTCCAGGCAAGAATACTGAAGTGGGTTGCCATTCTCTTCTCCAGAAGATCTTCCTGACACAGGGATCGAACTCAAGTCTCCTGCATTGCAGGTGTATTCTTTACCTTCTGAGCCACCAGGGAAGCCCAACACTTATCTTGTCAGATTTTCACCACTTAGGTGGGGTTTGCTGTCACTGTTGTTTAAATTTAAGGCAGAGTATACATCAGAAAACATTTAAAAGATGCCTGTCTGCGACTCAGGCACATAGAAGCTTACAAATGAGCAGGGAATATAAATGCTGAGACGAGAAGGAAAATGGGTCAGAATCTTGGTTAAGTACAGACAGATTTGTAAGGAATTGAATACATGAAAATCAAATAATTTGAATACTGGACATGATAAATTTTTGTAAAGCATAATGGTATTAGAGAGATGAAATATAAGAATTTTACTAGAATATCTTTTATGCTTCTGTTCCTATAATTTATCTAGTGAGCAGAAATTTTATTGAAAGATGTTATTGGAGTGTTTTTAGAAATGTACTTAATGGACCCTTCTCTTCAGGCAAGTAACTTTTAAAACCTCCTCCTGACTCCTCCTCCAGACCTTCTACTTCATTATCAGAGGCTGTAGAGTGGCAAAGTCTGGGGGCCAGCAATGTCATGGAAGCAAGTCACCACATGACTTCAATTCCCTGGACCCTCAGAAAAAATGACTTTTGCATTGGAAAGAGAATCTAGGAAGGTCACATATCCCTCATTTGACTGGGATACAGGACTCTCCTGAGAACTAATTTATTCTTTCAGGGAAAAAAGGGCATTGGATTCATATTGTCTTGAAGAAGTACTACCATGGAGAACTATCGTCTATGAAAACGAGTGCTCTGAAAAATGCCTCCTATCCTGTGACTATGACCTGTTCCATGAGCTGGACTGGTCTGGGGAGCACAGTGCTGCCCCCTGCTTCAGGACTGGACACTTCCAACCCAGAATTTCCTGAAAGTATAGCTGCAGCCATGAAATTAAAAGACCCTCACTCTTTGCAAGAGAAGCTATGACAAACCTAGACAGCATATTAAAAAGCAGAGACATCACTTTGCTGACAAAGGTCCAGATAGTCAAAGCTATGGATTTTACAATAGCCATGTATGGATGTGAGAGTTGGACCATAATTCTTTGGCTGAGCACCAAAGAATTCATGCTTTTGAACTGTGGTGCTGGAGAAGACTCTTCAGAGTCCCTTGGACAGCAAAGTCAATCCTAAAGGAAATCAACCCTGAATATTCACTGGAAGGGCTGATGCTGAAGCTGAAGCTCCAATACTTTGGCCACCTGATGCAAAGAGCCAACTCACTAGAAAAGACACTGATGCTGGGAAAGATCCAGGGCAGGAGGAGAAGGGGCTGCAGAGGATGAGATGGTTAGATAGCATAACTAACTCAATGGACATGAGTTTGAGCAAACTCAGGGGATAGTGAAGGACAGGGAAGCCTGGCATGCTATAGTCCATGGGGGTTGCAAGGAGCTGGACATGACTTAGTAACAATAATAGCTGTGGATATTTTTCAGGAAATTAAGAGCTACTCTTAAGTTTTATACTGTACATGTGCACTGATTTTCCATAGTGATGTGGTAGAAATACTTTTGAGTATTTAATTAGTTTCAAATAAGATTGTCTATATTTTGTCTTTACTGAAACTGACAGCATGAAAATAAAGCTCAGATGAATTGAATTATTTTACCAAGGCTAGATGCACAAGGCCATCCTTTATTTTTAGCTCCTGTAAAATATTTAATATAAAATACAGACATAAATATATGCAATTTGGATGGATTTAATAAAGCCTTATAAATACTTGGATTTTATATTAGTAAAAGTGTCACTCATGAAAGATTAAAAAATTTCACGGCCAAGGGAAATATTACAGTTTATGAAAACTTAGCTTGAGCCATAAACATGAGTCCCCAGATGTAAATGTCAAGACAGTTGAAACTTAATTAACATGAGTTAGAGGAAGGAAAGTTTTGAACATGTGTTTGTGCCCCATTCTTGGCCATATAATGCAAATAAAATGCTTGCTTAGAGCAGTTGTCATACTGAATGATTTGATCCTTAAATTAAGAATTGTTTTATTTGTTTTCTTGAATCATAAACTTTATAAGTAAAGTCTGTAATTTTGGCATAAAATAAATGCTAGAAATAAAAGTTCATTTGAGACTGAATAGTTATTGGTCTTATTTTTAACAGTCTGATATAAGCCTGTTGTCAAGCATCTTTTCAGGCAACTGAGTTGGATTTTTCATGTGAATCTGTTTATTTCAGTGGATTCAGTTTGCTAGTTGTGTCTTCCTTGTATGCCCTCGGGTGCTATAACACCAACATCAGCCCATTCCAACCACAGAATGCAGGGTGCTTAATTGCACACATCTCATATTTCTAGAAAGTCAAGAGTAGCAAATGTCCCTGAGGTCAGGCTATGCTGCCTCTGGGATCAATGATTTCAATAAGATCAACTGGGTTCTACAAATTTACAAATTTTATGTCCCTTAGCTATTGCTGCAACAATAAACCACATCAAACCTCAATGGCTTAAACCAGTACTGCTTACTGTGTCTGAGCTTTAAGGCTGGGGATTAACTGACTCCATCTGGGCTTGGCTCATTTCCGAGGTACTCACTCTAATTGGATTGTTTTCTGGTTTAGCCTCTTGTAAATACCTCTGTGGTCAGTTATTTCCATGTTGAAGGAAGTGAAGGTGGTGCTGTCATGGCAGATTCTTAAACAGTCCTTTAATATCTCCATGGTTTCTTCCATCCCCATTAGCACAATCTACCTGCTTAGGCATGAGGAGTGTGTTGGAGTGTGGGGGTTGGGGTCTCGTCCCTGTTTCAACTGTGTCATCTGCACTTTCTGGCTATAACTTCTAGTGTGTACCAGGAATTCATCAATATTTCAGCTGATAGAACAATTACAGGTTTGATCCCTCTGTCCATTTTTACTCTAATTTCTATAGGACTTTAGGAGGAAAATGAGAAAAGAAACAAACATGTCTACATGCATCTTTAATTCACCATTTTAAATTAGAAAGCCTAGATTGAATTTCAAAAAATAAGTTCATTATTAATCACTGATATTTAATAAGTTTAAAATTACGACAATCAGTACTTTTGAATCTAAGCTTTCAAGCAAATTTTTTATTAGGTCACATCTGTTATTTCTGTTTTCAAATTAATTTTACCAAAAATGGACTTTAAATTATGTATATTTAGTCATCACATTTCTTACTTGAGCACATTAGAAATTTAATTAATTGCTCATACAAAGATTTCTGTTAATGGATTTTGTATATGTGTGCAAAATTATAGCGAGAATAGACCGAATTAAAGAAAAAGAGCTTCCAGTTCATAAAAGCACATGGGAGAAAATAGATCCTTATGTAGCATTTAGAGTGTTGCCTCCATGCTTCTACCTTTATAATATTTTCTTACATCCATTTGGAAACATACCAAGATTTAACATCTCTGTAAGTCTGTGGCTGGGCTTCCCAGGTGGCTCAGAGGTAAAGAATCCTCCTGCCAAGTAGGAGATGCAGGTTCAATCCCTGGGTCAAGAAGGATCCCCTGGAGAAGGAAATGGCAACTCACTTCAGTATTCTTGCATGGGAAATCCCATGGGCGGAGGAGCCTGGTGGGCTACAGTCCATGGGGTCACAAAAGAGTTGAACATGACTTAGAGACTAAACAGCAACAACAACGAAGTCTGTTGCCAAGATAGCATCCTCACAATGAAATGACAAAGCATATTGAAGCATCTCTTCATGGAATTAATAATTCCCTGGAGATTTCAGGACGGTTTACCCAGTTTTAGAAGATGGTTTCCATGTGTATATCCACACACACACACACATACACACCCATACAGTTTAAAATGAGTAATAATTACATTATTCAGTAATTTGCTGAAAACACGTGCAGTATAGGTGACAGCTATCTTTATGAAAATATAGTTCTACTGAACATCAGTAGTGTTTTACAATTAGAAAAACAATTATGCTTTGAATATATTCTATTGGGGCTTTCCTGGTGGCTCAGATGGTAAAGAACCTGCCTATGATGCAGGAGACCTGGGTTTGATCTCTGGGTCAGGAAGATTTCCTGAAGAAGGAAATGGCTGCCCACTCTAGTATTCTTGCATGAACATATTCCATTACACATAAAAATAAATTTCTAATAGAGAATTGATGGGATTTTGTTTAGTATTTTAATTCTTTATTTCAAAACTATTCTCAAATTCATCCTCTATTTCTCTTTCTAGGATATTAACTGCTATTAGCTGCTTCCAATGGTGGTCTTATTTCAGAAATGCCTTTTTATTTGGTTAATTATAACCATTTAGCTTTCTATGTGTGTGTTTAACAGAGAGATGCCCTGTATTGAAGGAAATATAAAATCAAGTTTCAAATACCCAGGGGAAATTGAATTAGATGAACATCTTCTATTCTCAAGACTTCCCTGGTGGCTCAGTGCAGAGACCCGGGTTTAACCCCTGGGTTGGGAAGATCCCCAGGAGAAGGAAATGGCAACCCACTCCAGTACTATTGCCTGGAAAATCCCATGGATGGAGGAGCCTGGTAGGCTACAATCCATGGGGTAGCAAAGAGTCGGACAGACTGAGCAACTTCACTTTCACTTCTATTTTCAAGGACCAGAGTAGAAATCACGAGTACATTTACCTGTCTTCCCATATGGGAAGGGTGACAGTTGTGAGTTCATATGTTGTAACCAGTCCTTTTGCTAAGTATTCATCACACAGGGACTTTTTTTTGAAGATCTCATTGGTTTTATTCATCAATTTTTGACTAGGGCCATCTAGCAACTAGAAGGGCCCTGTAAAAGGTTACACAAAATGGAAAGGTTTTATAGGAAGAAGAGTGGGGTACAGGAGCAATTAGCAAAAGAAAAGAAAGGATTACTTTTAGGTCAGGACATCTTTTGGGGGATTTGGACCCTGAGGAGACTCACTGCAGGATATTCATAAGTTAAAAATGGGATGGGCTCTCCCAGCCTAGTAGTATTGTGTTCTAGCCTGCTTTTTGGTTTCAGTTTGATTGATTTGTTCTGCTAGTTAGAGCAATGATTCTTGACATTTTCTGCCTGTTAAAACCACTTAGGGGAAATTTTCAAAAAGTGTTGACAGGGTACACATCCAAAACAAATTAAGCTAGATTTCTTGTGGGTGGGGCATAATGTCATTGTGTGTTTGTCAGTAAAACTTTATCCTTGAGAGGCCACTTAACTTTGTTCAGTCCAGACTTTTTCACTCTTCAACTATTTCAAAAATGCACCCCAGTGATCATAAGAGACTGAGACCAAGAGTTCTTTGTATGTGCTGCTAAAAAGAAAGCTGTGTGTGCTCAGTTGCTCAGTCATATTCAAATCTTTGTGACCCCTCAGGCTGAAGCCTGCCAGGCTCCTCTGTTCATGGGATTTTCCAGGCAAGAATACTGGAGTGGGTTGCCATTTCCTCCTCCACTGAGCCATCTGGGAAGCCCCCAAAGAGAAAGCTACAGGCCCAAAATGGTCTCACCTGTGCTAAAGCCCATGATACTAAACATGGGGTCTTAGCTATTTTTCATGAGGACACTCTAGGGAAAACAGACTGTCCCTCAGTAGATAATGTGAAAGCTTGCAGAGCTAAGCCATTTTCAGTTGTGGAGCTGAAAGGAGCGGAAGTGGCTTTAAAACCCATGTCTGTCTGACTCAAATGCTAGTATCTTCTAAAAATCATCTTTTGTGGTAGCATGTGTTCCAAAAGCAAATTTCTAAGTCTGCATATTACTTCTCACTTTCTTTGTGGGCATGCAATTCTCACAGGTACAATATTGACATCTTTTTTTGATATTCACTTTTGAACAAGAGAATTACAAATACTATGTGTGAGTGAATACCTCCTCTCTCCTTTGAAAGATTGCTAGAACCATGACAGGATCTGAGCCTGAGCCCAGAGAGTAGGTTAATGTGAGGAATGGGAACATTTCATGCAAGGATGGGCTCGATAAAGGACAGAAATGGTCTGGACCTAACAGAAGCAGAAGATACTAAGAAGAGGTGGCAAGAATACACGGAAGAACTATACAAAAAAGATCTTCATGACCCAGATAATCATGATGATGTGATCACTAATCTAGAGCCAGACATATTGGAATGTGAAGTCAAGTGAGCCTTAGAAAGCATCACTACGAACAAAGCTAGTGGAGGTGATGGAATTCCAGTTGAGCTGTTTCAAATCCTGAAAGATGATGCTGTGAAAGTGCTGCACTCAATCTGCCAGCAAATTTGGAAAACTCAGCAGTGGCCACAGGACTGGAAAAGGTCAGTTTTCATTCCAATTCCAAAGAAAGGCAATGCCAAAGAATGCTCCAACTACCGCACAATTGCACTCATCTCACATGCTAGTAAAGTAATGCTCAAAATCCTCCAAGCCAACTTACTTGAGCACATTAGAAATTTAATTAATTGCTCATACAAAGATTTCTGTTAATGGATTTTGTATATGTGTGCAAAACTATAGAGAGAATAGACTGAATTAAAGAAAAAGAGCTTCCAATTCATAAAAGCACATGGGAGAAAATAGATCCTTATGTAGCATTTAGAGTGTTGCCTCCATGCTTCTACCTTTATAATATCTTCTTACATCCATTTGGAAACATACCAAGATTTAACATCTCTGTAAGTCTGTGGCTGGGCTTCCCAGGTGGCTCAGTGGTAAAGAATCCTCCTGCCAAGTAGGAGATGCAGGTTCAACCCCTGGGTCAAGAAGGATCCCCTGGAGAAGGAAATGGCAACTCACTTCAGTATTCTTGCATGGGAAATCCCATGGACAGAGGAGCCTGGTGGGCTACAATCTATGGGGTCACAAAAAAGTTGAACATGACTTAGAGACTAAACAGCAACAACAATGAAGTCTGTTGCCAAGATAACATCCTCACAATGAAATGACAAAGCCTATTGCAGCATCTCTTCATAGAATTAATAATTCCTTGGAGATTTCAGGACAGTTTACCCAGTTTTAGAATATGGTTTCCATGTGTACATCCACACACACACACACATACACACTCATACAGTTTAAAATGAGTAATAATTACATTATTCAGCAATTTGCTGAAATCACGTGCAATATAGTTGACAGCTATCTTTATGAAAATATAGTTCTACTGAACATCAGTAGTGTTTTACAATTAGCAAAACAATTATGCTTTGAATATATTCTATTGGGGCTTTCCTGGTGGCTCAGATGGTAAAGAACCTGTCTATGATGCAGGAGACCTGGGTTTGATCTCTGGGTCAGGAAGATTTCCTGGAGAAGGAAATGGCTGCCCAGTCTAGTATTCTTGCATGAACATATTCCATTACACATAAAAATAAATTTCTAATAGAGAATTGATGGGACTTTGTTTAGTATTTTAATTCTTTATTTCAAAACTATCCTCAAATTCATCCTCTATTTCTCTTTCTAGGATATTAACTGCTATTAGCTCCTTCCAATGGTGGTCTTATTTCAGAAATGCATTTTTATTTGGTTAATTATAACCATTTAGCTTTCTATATGTGTGTTTAACAGAGAGATGCCCTGTATTGAAGGAAATATAAAATCAAGTTTCAAATACCCAGGGGAAATTGAATTAGATGAACATCATATTAACTGCTATTAGCTCCTTCCAATGGTGGTCTTATTTCAGAAATGCATTTTTATTTGGTTAATTATAACCATTTAGCTTTCTATATGTGTGTTTAACAGAGAGATGCCCTGTATTGAAGGAAATATAAAATCAAGTTTCAAATACCCAGGGGAAATTGAATTAGATGAACATCTTCTATTCTCAAGACTTCCCTGGTGGCTCAGATGGTAAAGCATCTGTCTACAGTGCAGAGACCTAGGTTCAACCCCTGGGTTGGGAAGATCCCCAGGAGAAGGAAATGGCAACCCACTCCAGTACTATTGCCTGGAAAATCCCATGGATGAAGGAGACTGGTAGGCTACAGTCCATAGGGTAGGAAAGAGTCGGACAGACTGAGCAACTTCACTTTCACTTTCACTTCCATTTTCAAGGACCAGAGTAGAAATCACGAGTACATTCACCTGTCTTCCCATATGGGGAGGGTGACAGTTGTGAGTTCATATGTTGTAACCAGTCCTTTTGCTAAGTATTCATCACACAGGGACTTTTTTTTGAAGACCTCATTGGTTTTATTCATCAATTTTTGACTAGGGTCATCTAGCAACTAGAAGGGCCCTGTAAGAGGTTACACAAAATGGAAAGGTTTTATAGGAAGAAGAGTGGGGTACAGGAGCAATTAGCATAAGAAAAAAAAAGGACTATTTTTAAGTCAGGACATCTTTTGGGGGATTTGGACCCTGAGGAGACTCACTGCAGGATATTCATAAGTTAAAAGTGGGGTGGGCTCTCCAAGCCTAGTAGTATTGTGTTCTAGCCTGCTTTTTGGTTTCAGTTTGATTGATTTGTTCTGCTAGTTAGAGCAATGATTCTTGACATTTTCTGCCTGTTAAAACCACTTAGGGGAACTTTTCAAAAAGTGTTGACAGGGTGCACATCCAAAACAAATTAAGCTAGATTTCTTGTGGGTGGGGCATAATGTCATTGTGTGTTTGTCAGTAAAACTTTATCCTTGAGAGGCCACTTAACTTTGTTCAGTCCAGACTTTATCACTCTTCAACTATTTCAAAAATGCACCCCAGTGATCATAAGAGACTGAGACCAAGAGTTGTTTGTATGTGCTGTTAAAAAGAAAGCTGTGTGTGCTCAGTCGCTCAGTCATATTCAAATCTTTGTGACCCCGCAGGCTGAAGCCTGCCAGGCTCCTCTGTCCATGGGATTTTCCAGGCAAGAATACTGGAGTGGGTTGCCATTTCCTCCTCCACTGAGCCATCTGGGAAGCCCCCAAAGAGAAAGCTACAGGCCCAAAATGGTCTCACCTGTGCTAAAGCCCAAGATACTACACATGGGATCTTAGTTATTTTTCATGAGGACACTCTAGGGAGAACAGACTGTCCCCCAGTAGATAATGTGAAAGCTTGGAGAGCTAAGCCATTTTCAGTTGTGGAGCTGAAGTGGCTTTAAAACCCATGTCTGTCTGACTCAAATGCTAGTATCTTCTAAAAATCATCTTTTGTGGTAGCTTGTGTTCCAAAAGCAAATTTCTAAGTCTACATATTACTTCTCACTTTCTTTGTGGGCATGCAATTCTCACAGGTACAATATTGACATCTTTTTTTGATACTCACTTTTGAACAAGAGAATTACAAATACTGTGTGTGAGTGAATACCTCCTCTCTCCTTTGAAAGATTGCTAGAACCATGATAGGATCTGAGCCTGAGCCCAGAGAGTAGGTTAATGTGAGGATGGGGTCCTTGTGGCTATTTGAAGTTAGAAGGTATTTCCTAAATCCTTTCTTCTCCTCCAAGAGATTGACTTACACAATTCAGTTATATTGGCATGTGGGTTGAGTTAAGGTCCTTTCTCTTCTCATGACTGTCTTAGGGGGACCTCAGAAAATACTTCAGTTCCTGAGCTGAGCTGAGCTGAGCTTTCAGGTAAAAACATCAAGATGCCTAGAAGAGACTGTTCCTCTCCTAGATAGATAGTAATGATAGGTAGTCATGGATGTTAGATTACAGGTGCTCAGAGAGAAAGAGCGTCTCACAGAGGATTTTGCCTGAGTCTGATCTAGACCCTGGTAATTCCTTGGTATCTCTGAGCCAGAGTGTTGGAGAGCATCTTTTTCTTTTCTTTCTTTCTTTTTTTTTTTACTGTATTGGTTTTGCCATACATCCACCACGGGTGTACACGTGTTCCCAATCCTGAACTCCTCTCCCATCTCCCTCCCCATACCATCTCTCTGGGTCAATCCCTGTGCACCAGCCCCAAGCATCCTGTATCCTGCATCGAATGTAGACTGGCAATTCGTTTTTTATATGATATTATACATGTTTCAATGCATCTTTTTATTACACTAACTTGAGCTCAAAGCAGGCTGAGTGCTGAAGAATTGATGCTTTCAAACTTTGGTGCTGTAGAAGACTCTTGAGATTCCTTTGGACAGCGAAGAGATCAAACCAGTCAATCCTAAAGGATAACAATCCTGAATATTCATTGGAAGGACTGATGCTGAAGCTGAAGCTCCAATACTTTGGCCATCTGATGTGAAGAGCTGGTTCATTGGAAAAGACCCTGATGCTGGAAAGATTGAAAGCAGGAGGAGAAGGGAATGAAAGAGGATGAGATGGTTGAATGTCATCACCAACTCAATGGACATGTTTGAACAAATTCTGGGAGATAATGAAGGGCAGGGGATCTTGGCATGCTTCAGTCCATGGAGTGGCAAAGAGTCAGACATGACTAAGAGACTGAACAACAGCAAGAGAGTTGAGTTACTCTCTTGGCTTCTAATAGGACTGAAAAGAAGATGATAGAGGAAGTCTGTGGATTTGCTGTTGTTTCCTCTTCCTAACCACCTAGGAGGTATGTCTGCAGCTTTCCTGATCCCAAGTGGGCTTCCCAGGTGGTGCTAGTGATAAAGAATCTGCCTGCCAATGTAGGAGGTGCAAGGGATGCGGGTTCAATCCCTGGGTCAGGAAGATCCCCTGGAGTAAGAAATGGCACCCCACTCCAATAGTCTTGCCTGGAACTTTTCTTGGGCAGAGGGCCCTGGTGAGCTACCGTCACTGGGGCTGCAAAGAGTCAGACATGACTGAGCACACACACACCCTCCTATCCTGCACCCAGGTAAGCAGCTATCAACAGGGGTCTCCTTAAACTTCCCTTCATATTTCCAGGTATATAATTTTCACTCAAGATTTCTGTGTTAAATTACTTGTGGGATTATTGATCAATACTTGTTTTGGAAAAGAACAGCAGTAGTGTTTATTTCTCACCACTAATTGCTGATGCTGTTGAGGATTTCTTTCTTATGGAGGTTTTTCTTCATAGTCATTGACTGTCAGAGAAAGCACCTCCATGCTGCCACAGTGTTTTCCTTCTGCAAGTAAAACAAGTTCTTCAAGTTTTTCCACTCAGGTTGAGAACTAAGTTATCCTATAAAACCAATGTTATCTGGTAAAATACTTGAGAGGAATATATTCAAACTTTAACCCTCTATTTCTCCATTTGAGAGAAATTGCTGGCAGTTCAGAGACTAAACTCCAGAAGCTGCTTACCATAGTGTGTGGTAAACTCTGAGATCTCTTTTCTTTTTTTTTTTTAGCAGAGACATTACTTTGCTGACTAAGGTTCGTCTAGTCAAGGCTATGGTTTTTCCAGTGGTCATGTGTGGATGTGAGAGTTGGACTGTGAAGAAGGCTGAGCGCTGAAGAATTGATGCTTGTGAGCTGTGGTGTTGGAGAAGACTCTTGAGAGTCCCTTGAACTGCAAGGAGATCCAACCAGTCCATTCTGAAGGAGATCAACCATGGGATTTCTTTGGAAGGAATGATGCTAAAGCTGAAACTCCAGTACTTTGGCCACCTCATGTGAAGAGTTGACTCATTGGAAAAGACTCTGATGCTGGGAGGGATTGGGGGCAGTAGGAGAAGGGGACGACCGAGGATGAGATGGCTGGATGGCATCACGGACTCGATGGACGTGAGTTTGAGTGAACTCTGAGAGATGGTGATGAACAGGGAGGCCTGGCGTGCTGCGATTCATGGAATTGCAAAGAGTCGGACACGACTGAGTGACTGAACTGAACTGGGGTCCCTGTGGCTATTTGAAGTTAGAAGGTGTTTCCTAAATCCTTTCTTCTCCTCCAAGAGATTGACTTACAAAATTCAGTTATATTGGCATGTGGGTTGAGTTGAGGTTCTTTCTCTTCTCATGACTGTCTTAGGGGGACCTCAGAAAATACTTCAGTTGCTGAGCTGAGCTGAGCTGAACTTTCAGGTAAAAACATCGAGATGCCTAGAAGAGACTGTTCCTCTCCTAGATAGTCATGATAAATAGTCATGGATATTAGATTACAGGTGCTCAGAGAGAAAGAGTGTCTCACAGAGGATTTTGCCTGAATCTGATCTAGATCCTGGTAATTCCTTGGTATCTCTGAGTCAGAGTGTTGGAAAGCATCTTTTTCTTTTCTTTTCTTTTTTTTTTTACTGTATTGGTGTTGCCATACATCCACCACAGGTGTAGACATGTTCCTAATCCTGAACCCCTCTCCCACCTCCCTCCCCATACCATTTCTCTGGGTCAATCCCTGTGCATCAGCCCCAAGCATCCTGTATCCTGCATTGAACCTAGACTGGTGACTCATTTTTTATATGATATTATACATCTTTCAATGCATCTTTTTATTACACTAACTTGAGCTCAAAGTAGGCTGAGTGCTGAAGAATTGATGCTTTCAAACTTTGGTTCTGTAGAAGACTCTTGAGATTCCTTTGGCCAGCAAAGAGATCAAACCAGTCAATCCTAAAGGATAACAATCCTGAACATTCATTGGAAGGACTGATGCTGAAGCTGAAGCTCCAATACTTTGGCCATCTGATGTGAAGAGCTGGTTCATTGGAAAAGACCCTGATGCTGTAAAGATTGAAAGCAGGAGAAGGGAATGACAGAGGATGAGATGGTTGAATGTCATCACTGACTCAATGGACATGTTTGAACAAATTCTGGGAGATAATGAAGGACAGGGAATCCTGGCATGCTTCAGTCCATGGAGGGGCAAAGAGTCAGACATAATTAAGAGACTGAACAACAGCAAGAGAGTTGAGTTACTCTCTTGGCTTCTAATAGGACTGAAAAGAAGATGATAGAGGAAGTCTGTGGATTTGCTGTTGTTTCCTCTTCCTAACCACCTAGGAGGTATGTCTGCAGCTTTCCTGATCCCAGGTGGGCTTCCCAGGTGGTGCTAGTGATAAAGAATCTGCCTGCCAATGTAGGAGGTGCAAGGGATGCGGGTTCAATCCCTGGGTCAGGAAGATCCCCTGGAGTAAGAAATGGCACCCCACTCCAATAGTCTTGCCTGGAAATTTTCTTGGGCAGAGGGCCCTGGTGAGCTACCATCACTGGGGCTGCAAAGAGTCAGACATGACTGAGCACACACACACCCTCCTATCCTGCACCCAGGTAAGCAGCTATCAACAGGGGTCTCCTTAAACTTCCCTTCATATTTCCAGGTATATAATTTTCACTCAAGATTTCTGTGTTAAATTACTTGTGGGATTATTGATCAATACTTGTTTTGGAAAAGAACAGCAGTAGTGTTTATTTCTCACCACTAATTGCTGATGCTGTTGAGGATTTCTTTCTTATGGAGGTTTTTCTTCATAGTCATTGACTGTCAGAGAAAGCACCTCCATGCTGCCACAGTGTTTTCCTTCTGCAAGTAAAACAAGTTCTTCAAGTTTTTCCACTCAGGTTGAGAACTAAGTTATCCTATAAAACCAATGTTATCTGGTAAAATACTTGAGAGGAATATATTCAAACTTTAACCCTCTATTTCTCCATTTAAGAGAAATTGCTGGCAGTTCAGAGACTAAACTCCAGAAGCTGCTTACCATAGTGTGTGGTAAACTCTGAGATCTCTTTTCTTTTTTTTTTTTAAGGAACATGTCACAGGGGACAATTACCTGGAAAGAAGGGAAAGTCATGGAAATCCTTCTGGAGGGTTAGGTTTAGGGATGGGCAGAGGGGTGTACAGCACTCGGGCTTCTGAGGTGGTGCTCAGTGTTCTGACATTTGGGGAGGAGGCTTTGGAAGGAAGAGGCAGGTGCTGAGGGTGGGACTGTGGGCAAGAGATGAGTCACTGAGATAATAAAGCTGTTCACAGTGCCTGAGAGATGTCTTTGATTGACAGATGAAGAAAATGTAAGCCACAGAAACCAGCTCAAGTGCAGAACTTGTTGTTTAAAAGGGACAGAGTATGGAAATGGGGACCTTGAAGAGTCAGTTTGGTAACCAAAAGTTCTAGTAGTGTCTTTGGAAGTTTGGACAAGAAACTGAGATCGAGATTGGAAATAACATTAATATATTTACATATATTATGAATGTTATTCTCACAGAGATAACATTTGTGAGGAATGTGTAAAGTTAAGCTATATCTAATATGTTATAAAAATATATAAGTTCCATTTATTTAAACATAAAACATAAAACCTGGCCTTACAGTCTGAGTGCTGTACACCCCTCTGCCAATCCCTAAACCTAACCCTCCAGAAGGATTTCCATGACTACATCATTCTTTCCAGGTAAATGTCCCCTGTAACATGTTCTTTAAAAAAAAAGAGCTCTCAGAGTTTAGCACACACTATGGTAAGTAGCTTCTGGAATTTAGTCTATGACCTGCCAGCAATTTCTTAATTATAAAGAAGTATAATTAATTTCTTTGGAAATTTAAGGAAGAAATGATAAACCATATTGGCCAAGAGAAAGGAATGCAGTTGAATTTTAGATGAACAGGCATGTGACTGTATATGGCTAACATGAAAGTTTAAACAAAGGTCATTAGTGTACACTGTGAAAACAATGAAAAAAGGAAAAGAAATACCAAATGTCAGAAGGATACAATACCATCTTGAGTTCAATTAGTTGCTGCTATTTGTGTTAAATTAACCAATGTTGTCATCTGATTTTAAAGACAGGTAAAGTTTAGTTGTAAAAACTGAAATCAAGCTTGAGATAGGTCTTATTTTGAGGTTCATATTCAGCAGGATTCTCAGGGATGACTCTATGTAATTGACTTGATTGGCATTAAACAACATGAATGAGCCCAGAAAAGGAGGATGCCTGTGAGATCACTCAATGCAGAAATGCAGAGGTACCCAGACTCATGTTCCCTGTAGGTCATTGTGATGCAGTTTGACCTGACCTGAGTCCAGAGCCACACTCTTGGGGCTCAGATGAGATGGCTAGAAGACACACATGAAGATAAGAGAAGACCACACATATAACGTGGATTCTAGTATATGGCTGGATACTGCAGGATTGAAAATACAACTTAGTCTTTCCACTAGTTCTTTTTTTAAAAACTTAAGTTTTATATTATAAGGAAATGGTAACCCACTCCAGTATTCTTGCCTGGAAAATTCCATGAACAGAGGAGTGTGGCAGGCTACAGTTCATGGGGTTGCAGAGTCGGACACAACTGAGCAAGTGAGCACAGCACAGCACATAGCTGATTTACAATATTGTTTTAGTTTCAGGTGTTCAGGAAACTGATTCAATTATACATATGTCAATACCCATTCTTTTTCAGATTCTTTTCCCATATAGTGGCTCAGATGGTAAAGGATCTGCCTGCAATGTGGGACACCTGGGTTCAATCCCTGGGTTGGGAAGATCCCCTAGAGAAGGGAATGGCAACCCACTCCAGTATCTTGCCTGGAGAATCCCGTGGGCATAGGAGCCTGATGGACCACAGTCCATGGAGTCACAAAGAGTCAGACATGACTGAGGAACTGACTCTTCCCATATAGGTAATTACAGAATATTGGGAAGAGTTCTCTACAGTAGGCTAGTTGATTATTTATTTTATATATAGTAGTGTGTTCTTTGGGCTTTCCTGGTGGCTCACTGGTAAAGAATCTGCCTAAAATGCAGGAGCCGCAGGAGTCTCGGGTTCCATCCCTTGGCGGGAAGATCCCCTGGAGGAGGGCATGGCAACCCACTCCAGTATTCTTGCCTGGGGAATTCCATGGAGAGAGGAGCCTAGCAGGCTATGTTCCACAGGGTCACAAAGGGTTGAACATGACTAAAGCAACTTAGCATGCATGCACAGTGTGTTCTTTACATGACTTTATTTCACCTGGATCTTCAGGATTGACACAAGTGATCATCTACATTCAGGTCTAGTCAGAACATGATGATTACTTACAGTTGAACCTCTTATGTATGCCATGTTTTCCTACTTCTTTCATTTCATATTTCATATATGATTTCAAAAGACGTTTTTAACTTTAGAGCCTAAAATTTGCCTGCAAAACTTTAAAATATATTCAGAATACTCTATTCCCTAGAGAAGGAAAAGGCAACCCACTCTACCATTCTAACCTGGAGAATCCCAAGGACCGAGGAGCCTGGTGTGCTACAGTCCATGTAGTCAAAAAGAGTCGGACACGACTAAAGTGACTTACCACCAAAACCGCAAAAATATATTATTATGAATTTCTTTAATTATGTCAAATATCAATGTATAGGAACAGTGTTACAACCTGGAAATATCTTTTGACTGTGTGGTTTAGGAAATTTCTATAGCATCATACTGAAATCCAGCCCTGTGTGTTAGAGAGGTTTGAGTTCACATTTATCAGTCATGAGAAAGTCCTTTGTTACATGGTGGCTTCTTTCTCTCGTCATTGGGTAATAACGTTCAGCCACTCTAGTTACAGGGACCACAGGTTGGTTTGGTATTATGTATGTCTGTGTGTGTGTGTAAAGGTGGTTTCACTGATATTAGTTTTCTTTTCCAGTAATTTTCATAGCAGCATGAAATCCACTATCTATTATTTCCAAATCTCCTGGGTAGAAGGAGGTGGCTTTGCTTGGCTATTATTTACTTCTCAGCCTCCCAAAGAGTCACAGTTAGGGAATAAAATCTGTAAGTAAGTTTCCAGTTAACAGCTTTGTCTGCTTTTACCAAACTCCTCTGTCTTTATGTGCTCCATCCCCATCAGTTTTTTGAGTCCTTGTCAATCTTCAGGATATTGATTTCAAATGTGTAAATGGGGCCATTGACTCAGACATCACCATGGGAGGATTTTAATGAGGTAATCTCACTGTGAAAATGTCTTTCTTTAGTTGTCTTCCAGCGTAACTTGGTGGAGCATTTGTATGAATGATATGAATAAACTTACCAATGAGCAGAACTACCTTCCGTGAGAAAGGGGGTGAATTTTGCAGTGGGTCGATTTGCTTTCCAGCAATCGTGCTGTTCAAAGACCTGCCTCAAGACCTGCCTTGCTTTCCTGGTCATTTTCCTTCAACACCATTTTCTGAGTCCTGAATTGATGGCTGGGAGGATACTGGTGGCAATTTTAAAAATACATTTGTGTGTGTATGCATGCTCAGGTATGTCCAACTCTTTGTGACCCCATAGACTACAGCCCACCAGGCTCCTTTGTCCATGGGATTTCCCAGGCAAGAATACTGGAGTGGGTTGCCATTTCCTCCTCCCGGGTATCTTCCCAACCCAGGGATCAAACTCGTGTCTCCTGTGTCTCCGGCATTGGCAGGCAGACTCTTTACACTTTGTGCCACCTGGAAAGTCCCTTAAAATACATGTAAGATGACAAAACCTGCCTGTTGCCTACTGAGCGTGACCAATGTGGAGGGAGGTTGAGGCTCTCACACCATGCTGCAGCTCAGCATTGCTGAGCATGATCTGAGCCTGCTCATCCAGGCTCCGTCATAAGCCCAGGCAAAGAGGAGGTGGCAAGGAGGCAGGGTTAATTTAGCTTCTTCTTAACCTTGTTATTGGGTTGGCCAAAAAGTTCATGAGTTTTCCATAGTATCTTAGGGAAAGACCTGAATGAACATTTTGGCCAACCCTACACAATGCAAAGCAATATGCCACCAGCAGCACTGTGTTTGTCACAGATGAGACTGTCCCATAAGCTTGTGGACAGAGGACAGATTCTCATTGTCTGGCAGCTGCAGGCCCCTGTGGAAATGAAGCCCTCTAACAGTCTAAGGCATCTCCATGGGAACCCTGGGTATACAATAGAAAATCAGCCTTTACCCTCAAGCTAGGCTCATCAGATGGGTGGAGCCAGTGCAAAGATGACCCACCATACTAACCTGATGAGTCAGGTGAGACAGCCCAGACAGAGTACGCAGGAGGGAGAGTGGGTGGATCAAAGGACACTCTTCTCACTGTTCTTGCTGGATGAGAGTCACACCTGGAAGACAAGAATCAGGAGCAGATGATCAGACCCGTGGTCACGGCGTCTCCTCTGTGATTCCTGAAGTGAGGACACTTCATGTAGGAATGGACTTAGCCCACATCTAGGTTTGCTTACAGCTTCTGAAGCTCTATAAATAAGTGCCAAATTCAGTGGGAATGTGTTTGGTATTTGCAATGTTTGGTGCATTCTGATTTTGCTCTTTGTCTCAATGGCCCTACAATGGTGAAGCCCCCCACCACACACCCTGGGCAAAGTCTGTCAAGTCATGTTCCTGCCACAATGCTGTACCCTCATCCTGAGCACACCTGCTCCCAATCATCCCTTATAGCTTCATCAGAACATTTCCGAATATGCAGTAATTTTGAAAAAACCCATACACTTATCACTTTGATCCTACTGTTAACATTTTACTATATATATATTCAAATATTCATTTTTCTATTCATCACAGCATCTTATTTTTTGATGCCTTTAAAAGTAAATTGTGAACATATTTACATGTCCTTCTAAAGATTTCAACACACATATAATCAACCAGATTTCAGTATTTGTTTATGATTTTTCTTTCAATAGAAAATCTATATTTTGCCTGTGTCTGTGTTGGCCCTCTGAGAAGAAATATTAAGATGAAATAAAATGTGTGAGAGATACTGGGGGAATGTCTGTGAAGGAAGGACAAGAGGAGCCAAGGAGAGACACCAAACCCTGGTGGAAGTATGGCACTAGGAAAGGGAAAGGAAGGAAGGGTGATTATAAGACTCTCAGAGTCCACTTCAGTTCTGGGAAATTTTTTGCTGGGCCAGTGGGGAGTCATGAAGCCAAAGACACATTGTAGGAGGTCTGCATGGGGCAGGAATGGGCATGTATTAGTGCCTCACTGCTGGGTCATGGGTCATGATCAGCCTGCAGAAATGTTGTTTCTACGCATCTAGTAGGTTGTTTATGATGTTTTAAGTTTGAATTTTCCCAGTAACAGATATACATAATCTTTCCCATTCTTCTATATGGAGAAGACTCTTGAGAGTTCCTTGGACAGCAAGGAGATCAAACCAGTCAATCCTAAAGGAAATCAACCCTGAATATTTATTGGAAGGACTGATGCTGAAGCTGAAGCCCCAATAATTTGGCTACCTGATGTGAAGAGCCAACTCACTGGCAAAGACCATGATGCTGGGAAAGATTAAAGGCATGAGGAGAAGGGGACAACAGAGGATGAGATGATTGAATGGCATCATCGACTCAATGGACTTGAGTCTGAACAAGCTCTGGAAGATGGTGAAGGACAGGGAATCCTGGCATGCTGCAGTCCATGGGATCACAAAGAGTCAGACATGACTGAGCAAGTGAAAAACAAAATACAGTGCTTGCCTGGAACAGCCTAGGCAGCAGAAGAGAGTGTGTGTCCTGTTCTTGAACAAAGTTGCGGCCACTTTTAGACGCTACACAATTTTATATTGATTGCCTTTGACTCTCAAGTTATCACAGCTTGCATGTCCCAAATAATGTTTAGTTAGCATCCAACACTTTTCCTTCCTAAGACTTTTCACAATGATAGTTAAATAGTGACTGGCACTTATTGAGTTGTGGTTATCTTCATGGCTAGAATGAAAGTTCCACATGGGTAGGGCCATTTCTTTCTGGTTTATCATTACATCTACAGGATCAATACAAAATTGGATACAGAGTAGGGGGTCTGTACATATTTTTTGAATGAATGAATGAAATCGAGTGATAATATCTAAATGATGGGACTAAACCATTTGATGAATAGAAGAGTACAGAAACACAATGACTTCTTTTTAAAAAAAATTTATATTAAAGTGTAGTTGATTAACAATCTTGTGTTAGTTTCAGGTGTACAACAAAGTGATTCAGTTATATATATACATATATCTATTCTTTTCCAGATTCTTTTCCCAGTTAGGTTCACAATGACTGTGATCAGCCCACTTTTGTTTGGAGAATTTCTTGGCAAAGTATTGAATTCACGGAGCATGAAGTAGCAATAAATAAATGGCCTGTGCTATCACTGTTGACCAAATACAACTGTGGTGGCTCCCCATGGTGTGAATGGATTATTGCAGGACCTTCCTGTGGAGAGGTAATAGGAGCCAAGAATTGGGAACAGACAAACACGGATCGGTCCCTGGTCCCTTCACTGACTGTGTGAGTGATCTTGCTGGATTTCTGAACCCTCAGGCTTTAGCTTAGCCATCTGTGAAATGGGATAACAGCAGTCCTCATGTTATAGTGTATGGTAATATCTGGGAGACTCAGGATGGTGAGTGCATAAGGAGTGATTCACCTGTGTGAACTGAGCTTCAAGTTAGTTTTGGAAGATGATTCCAGAGATATTGAAGAGCTGTTGTGTCTGGGAAGGGACTGGAATTTGCAATTACAGGGATAATTCAAAATACACAAAGGAAACACCAAATTTATTTGATTCCATTAGTTGTCTAACTCTTTTAAATATTTCCAAAACTATATATTTTTTTCATAAAAATCTAGAATACATGATTAAAGTCAATATTCTTGACATAAGTTTCATCAGATTCTTCCAGAGGACCAACGTTACACATTTTAATGTTTAAAGCCACTCAGTGCTTTTGAATCACCAGGATGTTCTTTCTCATGTCTTGAGCAAAGCTTTATCAAATTTCTCTCACATGCCTTAAGAAGCTTACAATCTAAGCACTAGATTCATTCTTTTCATTCTAGATTCCCCTAGCATAATTGACTCAAAACCTTAATTTTGTGTGTTAAACTGTAGTGGTTGTAGAGGTAAAATTTGCAATGTCAGTTCCAATCTTTTAAGATTATGATATATACATATATCTATTCTTTTCCAGATTCTTTTCCCAGTTAGGTTCACAATGACTGTGATCAGCCCACTTTTGTTTGGAGAATTTCTTGGCAAAGTATTGAATTCACGGAGCATGAAGTAGCAATAAATAAATGGCCTGTGCTATCACTGTTGACCAAATACAACTGTGGTGGCTCCCCATGGTGTGAATGGATTATTGCAGGACCTTCCTGTGGAGAGGTAATAGGAGCCAAGAATTGGGAACAGACAAACACGGATCGGTCCCTGGTCCCTTCACTGACTGTGTGAGTGATCTTGCTGGATTTCTGAACCCTCAGGCTTTTGCTTAGCCATCTGTGAAATGGGATAACAGCAGTCCTCATGTTATAGTGTATGGTAATATCTGGGAGACTCAGGATGGTGAGTGCATAAGGAGTGATTCACCTGTGTGAACTGAGCTTCAAGTTAGTTTTGGAAGATGATTCCAGAGATATTGAAGAGCTGTTGTGTCTGGGAAGGGACTGGAATTTGCAATTACAGGGATAATTCAAAATACACAAAGGAAACACCAAATTTATTTGATTCCATTAGTTGTCTAACTCTTTTAAATATTTCCAAAACTATATATTTTTTTCATAAAAATCTAGAATACATGATTAAAGTCAATATTCTTGACATAAGTTTCATCAGATTCTTCCAGAGGACCAATGTTACACATTTTAATGTTTAAAGCCACTCAGTGCTTTTGAATCACCAGGATGTTCTTTCTCATGTCTTGAGCAAAGCTTTATCAAATTTCTCTCACATGCCTTAAGAAGCTTACAATCTAAGCACTAGATTCATTCTTTTCATTCTAGATTCCCCTAGCATAATTGACTCAAAACCTTAATTTTGTGTGTTAAACTGTAGTGGTTGTAGAGGTAAAATTTGCAATGTCAGTTCCAATCTTTTAAGATTATGCATCTGTTTATGCTTTCAAATAGGCTATCAGTTCAGTTCAGTTCAGTCGCTCAGTCGTGTCCAACTCTTTGCGACCCCATGAATCGCAGCACGCCAGGCCTCCCAGTCCATCACCAACTCCTGGAGTTCACTCAGATTCATGTCCATCGAGTCCGTGATGCCATCCAGCCATCTCATCCTCTGTTGTCCCCATCTCCTCCTGCCTCCAATCCCTCCCAGCATCAAAGTCTTTTCCAATGAGTCAACTCTTCGCATGAGGTGGCCAAAGTACTG
>SJYT01017433.1:196381-207669 GCA_006410635.1 Cephalophus harveyi
CGATCAGCCTTCTTCACAGTCCAACTCTCACATCCATACATGACCACAGGAAAAACCACAGCCTTGACTAGACTCACCTTTGTTGGCAAAGTAACGTCTCTGCTTTTGAATATGCTATCTAGATTGGACATAACTTTTCTTCCAAGGAGTAAGCGTCTTTTAATTAGATAAGTTTAATATTAAGGACTTATATTAATGTATAGATTTTGAAAGCCTCAGACATCCATTATTCACATCTATTTTTAGAAACTAAAAATTAAGCCATAGTCTGTATTTAATTCAATAGGTAGTTTTTTTTTTCAATATTTTTTGTTGAAACTATCTGACATCCTAAAGAGAGCATAATACTCTATATTGAATTATAACAGCTGTAGAGAAGGGAATGAACACAAACATGTAGTTTCTTTGTTTTAAGGGTTAGAAATGAACAACATAAATACTAAGAAGGGATTCCCAAATATCTGAATAAAATGACAATAAAGTTCAGTGTGAAACATTGCTCAAATGCATTTCTAGAGAATATGAAATTGACACCCATATGTGTATTATTGTTGAAATCAATTCTGGCTTTCTATTTAGTGTTATTTTCTAAGTATCAATAGTTGCCTTTTTCCAGTGGTAGATTAAAGTCATACTCTTGTATGCAGGTTGTCAAGAGAATTGTACATTTAAAGGAAAGCAGTTTCAACTTCAAAAAAGGGCTTATTTATTTATGATGAGAATTTGTGTGACCTGTGGGGCACAAAAGTCCTCACACTCCTATGAGGGGTGACGATGGCAGACCATTTCCTGAATTGAAACTAGCATGGAGGAAAATTGAAACTAGCATGTACTCCATGGCAACTGGGGTACATGCAGGGACAAATCAGGATTCAGGAAGCCTCTTCAAATGTGAAAAATAGAGGTTGCACAAACAATAAATGTGATTGTGAGACAGGGAAAAAACCTGGAGGATAGAGAGAACATGTTGACATTTAAATTAAGAGCAATCTATAATAGTTCTTGAAATTATTAATAAAATTGCAGATGCTTCTGAGTTGGCAGATGAATGAAAGAAAGAAGCTGTACCTTTTCAATGCAAGTGCTTGGTGCCCACTTCAAGTACACAGTTTTTTGCTTGCCTCAAAAGTGATGGATTTTATATTCTTTTTCCTAATGCATATAACCTCAGAGAACAACAGAGTGTTCATTTTGTTTTGTTCTGTTTATTTAATTTCCAGAACAAAACCGAAATTCAACTGTGTATATTAAGCACATATGTCCTAGCTGTATCTTGACTTGGAACCGCTATATATTTTCCCCATGGCTTCTGTTTTATGGCTGTCTCTGCATGACTCAATTTTCTCTGAGGCACATACATTTGTTTTAATTTTCTGTCCTGGCCTGTGTATAAAATTTTAATCTTCAATAAAGATTCTTATCCTTAAAAGGTAGATTCCACCATGGTGAAGTGACACAATATTTCTCAAAGCGAGGGAGAGTCTGAGGTAGAACTGCTAACTGTGTTTTAAATTCCGTGTTCATTCTTTATTGCTGCATAATAAATTATCCCCAAATTTAGTGGCTTAAAGCAACAAGCTTTGATTAGCTCACAGTTCTGGGGGTCAGGAATCTGGGCATATCTTAACTGAATGCTTTAGGTTCAGGGACACAAGTGCTTCAGTCGAGATGTTGGCCCTGTTGTGAAACAATGGAAATAGTGACGGACTTTATCTTCATGGGCTCCATAATCACTGCACATAGTGACTGCAGCCATGAAATTAAAAGATGCTTGCTCCTTGGAAGAAAAGCTATGACAAACCTAGACAGCATATTAAAAAGCAGAGACATTACTTTGCTGACAAAGGTCTGTATAGTCAAAGCCATGGTTTTTCCAGTAGTCAGGTATAGATATGAGAGTTGGACCATAAAGAAGGCTGAACGCTGAAGAATTAATGCTTTTGAACTGTGGTATTGGAGAAGACTCTTGAGAGTCCCTTGGATTGCAAAGAGATCAAACAAGTCAATCCTAAAGGAAATAAAACCTGAATATTCATTGGAAGGACTAATGCTGAAGCTGAAGCTCCAGTACTTTGGCCACCTGATATGAATCACTGCTGCTGCTGAGTTGCTTCAGTTGTGTCCAAATCTGTGCAACCCTATAGACGGCAGCCCACCACGCTCCCCTGTCCCTGGGATTCTCCAGGCAAGAACACTGGAGTGGGTTGCCATTTCCTTCTCCAATGCATGAACGTGAAAAGTGAAAGAGAAGTCGCTCAGTCGTGTCTGACTCCTAGCGACCCCATGGACTGCAGCCTACCAGGCTCCTCCATCCATGGGATTTGCCAGGCAAGAGTACTGGAGTGGGTTGCCATTGCCTTCTTTGATGTGAAGAGCTAACTCATTAGAAAAGACCCTGATGCTGGGAAAGATTGAAGGCAGGAGGAGAAGGGGATGACAGAGGATGAGATGGTTGGATGGCATCACTGACTTGATGGACGTGAGTTTGAGCAAGCTCTGGGAGATGGTGAAGGACAGTGAAGCCTGGTGTGCTGCAGGGTTCACAAACAGTCAGACATGATTGAGGGACTGAACAACAGCAACAAAAGAAAGAGTAAAATAAAAGTTCATCAGTCCGTCATGTCTGTTTTTTTTAATGCTTTGTTTTGTGTGTGTGTGTTTGCTTATTTTTTGTCCAGAAGGAAATAGATTCTATTTCTTAACTACTTCTACAATCACATTAGCTAGAAAACCATCCACATACCCTTAAATTATATATTTTGTCCTTTCTATGGATGGTTAAGCACATATAGTTTTGGCTGAAAGACAGTGTGGAAAATTTAGCTTCTATAGATTATTTTTATTTGGGCTTCCCTGGTGGCTCACACAGAAAAAAATTAAAACTATACTATAAAGAGAGAATAAGATAAATCTTATTACATTTTCCCCACAACAATCATTTTTGTGTTAGCAAATTTAGAGAAAAAATTGAGATTTGAAGTTGGAAGACCCAAACCTAAACCTTGGTTCTTACATTTCTTACATAACTGTCTTTGAACAAGACATTTTTAACTCAGTCAGGGTTCATTTGCCACAATGCCTGTCCAAAACTCAAAGTATAAAATTAGAGAAGCAACTGTGGTTGACCCAAAGGATGAAATCACCTTAACTACAGACTATATTTGAAAAAAAAAAAAAAAAACTGAATTCTTAATATGAACAAGAGAAACTGTCTCCACAGCTACACAAGAAATTAATTGTAATGCTATTATATAACTCACAAGATCAATGGGAAAGATAGGGATGAAGTGTAGGAAAAAGGCAGGAACCAGGAACACTGAGTTTTTGGGACAACAGCCAAGGTCATCCTTCCCATGGACAGCCTAATTATATAGCAACCTAGGCATGGGGTGCAACAGGGGGCACTGCACTAGTCTTGCTGCCTGCTGGACACGTAACCCCCATGCCCCTGACCCCTGCATGAATTCTTAAAATAATGTTTTTTTGGTTTTACGTTGGAGCATAGTTATTAACAATGCTGTGTTAGCTTTAGGTGTACAACCAGGTGATTCAATTATACATACACACTCTTTTTCAAATTCTTTTCCCGTTAGATTATTTCAGAATATTGAGCAGAGTTCCCTGTGTTATACAGTAGGTCCTTGTTGGTTATCTATTTTAAATCTAGTAGTGTGCATACCCACCCCCAGTAACCATAAGTTCATTCTCTAAGTCTATGAGTCTGTTTCTGTTTTGTAAATAAGTTCATTTTTATCATTTTTTTTAGATTCCACATGTAAGTGATATCATATATTTGTCTTCCTCTTTCTTTCTTAGTTCACTGAGTGTGACAATGTCCATGTCCATCCATGTTGCTGCAAATGGCATTATTTAATTCTTTTTAATGACCAAATAATATTTCATTGTATATATGTACCACTTCTTCTTTATCCATTGCTCTCTCAATGGACATTTAGGTTACTTCCAGGTCTTGGCTATTGTAGACAGCGCTACAGTGAACACTGAGGTGCATGTTTCCTTTCAAACCATGTCTTTCTCTGGCTATATGCCCAGGAGTGGGACTGCCAGATCATATGGTAGCTCTATTTTTAATTTTTTAAAGGAAATTCCATACTGTTCTCTATAATGGCTGTACCAATTTCATTCCCACCACCAGTGTAGGAGGGCTCCCTTTCCTCTACACTCTCTTCAGTATTTACTGATGGCCATATTGACTGGTGTGAAATGATATCTCATTGTAGTTTTGATTTGCATTTCTCTAAAAATTATTAGCAATGTTGAGCATCTTTTTATGTGACCTGCATGAATTCTAAGTGATCTGAGATCCTCTTGCTTCAGAACAACCAATTGACAGAGCTCAGGGGTCAGGAGTCAGGAAGAGCTCAGGTCTCCTTTTGGGATTCCAGGGTTCACATAGCTTTGGCGTCAGTGAGCAGAGGAGGGCAGCTCAGATATCTCACAGCAAGAAAACATAAAATTCTACCCCATTAACCAGGAAAAAAATAAGGAGTAATGCTTATTCCTTTTAATATTTATTTTTCTGGTTGTGCCATGTCTTAGTTGCAGTATGTGGGATCTAGTTCCTTAGTTCAGTTCAGTCACTCCCCAGGGATCAAACCTGGGCCCCCTGCACTGGGAGTGTGAAGTCTTAGCCACTGGAGCACTAGAGAAGTCCCAAGAGCAACACTTTAAATCTAGATAAATTATAAAAAGAACATAGTTTAGGTAACAGTCTTCATATGCCTGAAAGATGTATAAATGGAGAAATCTTGTCAAAAAAAAAAAAAAGAATTTAAAGGTGCCCTTGAAGGTGCTTTGAGACCACTGGTAAAAACTACCCAAACCATCCCTCCATCTGTGTCTGAGCCCGCCAAGCAAGCTTGCAAGGATAACACAGTGTCTAAATCAGACTTGTACACTGTGAAGGATTATGGTGATGGAGCAACTGAAGTGCCCAATGGCCTCTGTCTTACTTCTCACTGAAAATGGCTAAGTTGGATTTCTGTGGGTGGAGCTAATTAATATGGTCTCCTGAATCTGACAGGATGCAGGCACTAAATTTTAAAATAATTAGAATTGCCTGCAGTAACTCCAGAGGAGCTGGAATATTTGGACTTGAAAAAATATGGCAGAGAAGAAATTATATGTTTATTCCAAACTGTCTACCAAAAAGTTCACAAATTAGCTGATAATAAAAACTTGGGCTTAGTTTCATGCAAACTCAGTAAATGTTAACTTTTTCAGACTTAAGCATATTCTTTAGTTCTATCTTCAGCCCCATTCTCCCCCAACCCCCATCACTACACACACCACACACACAAACTACACACACACACATACTACACACACACACACACTACACAGCATACACACAAACACACACACTACACATTCCATACACACTCATCCTCTATTCCCTCCTTGACTTTTCAGACATATTTATAGTGAATTGGCTTGACCTTTCTGAACTGACCCTAGGATCCATAACTTACATTGTTTTCTGTTTACTTTGGTTGAAAGGAATCCTGTCTGTCCCCTGAGGAGAAAGAGGGCTTGTGGAGATAACAGGGCAAATGTGTCTAGCCCTCCATATACCCAGGAGCCTATACAGTTCCTGGCCCATTGGAGGTATCTGTAAGGGTCTGCTCAAAATATTACTGAGCAAATGATGTGTGTTCCTTCTTGGGGAGCCATAGCTACCTCTTCAACTTGCTTCTCTAATAAAATTAGAGGAGTCATTTTCCATGGGTGACACTCAGCCTTGACATAGGGGACACTTTTCCTGGAAATTGAATTTCAGAGTCTGAACAGATGACTAATTTCAGTGAGCTCATTTCTTCAGCTCTTCTGTTGCCAGGGTCCTTCCTAAAGTGATCCAGGGAGATGGCTTTTGCCTGGAAAATATTTTTAAGCTCCTCCTAGTATTTAAAAAAAAAAATCATCAAGGCCAGGATTGACTGAATCTCTCTCTTTCTCTCAATATTGCTGTAATTATTTTAGCAGATGAGCAGCTTGTCAAAAAAATCTAGACTGTTAGGCCAGATGACCCATGTAACTAACCTAAATTCTTACCTCCTCCTGTACCACTTTATTCTTAAGGCAGAGAAAATATTAAGACACCAGATGCAATAGTTACATACATCCAATGTGAAAATCTTATGAATTGTGATGGCCACAGGAATTGGGAGGTAGGGGACCAAGAGAAAGGAATGGCAGGAGTAACTTGGGGCAATTTCTTAACCTACAATATGGACCTGAAACAAAATGATGGGATCACTACATGACTGAAAAGCCCATTTAGTTATAATATTTGTCATTCTCTATAAAAGTCATTGTATTCTTTAGACTAGTATATATTCAGTCTATTAAGAAGAAGAAAAATCCAACCTTTAAAACCACAAGAAACTTTGCCCAGGATATGTTATACTGTATTTGCACCAGCAGAGTGATAAGAGGCATGGCTGATTTTAATTATGTAGCTCAGTTGATAAAGAATCAGCCTGCAGTGCAGGAGACCTGGGTTTGATCCCTGGATTGGGAAGATCCCCTGGAGAAGGAAATGGCAACCCACTCCAGTATCCTTGCCTGGAAAATCTCATGGACAGAGGAACCTGGTGGATTGCAGTCCATGGGGTTACACAGAGTCGGGCACAACTGAGCGACTAACACACACATATGTATGAAATAAATATGTATGTATTTATGCTCCTTTAGGTTGGCAAACTAAAACTTCACTGCAACTCTAGTCCTTTTAGTATTATCTGAATAATGCTATACTAAATAAAGCATTGGAAAACTTTTGAACCTCATATTCCTTGATTTATAAGACAATGTTTCTCAAAGTAATTATTTCTAAAATATTGGTGAATATGATTTATATGCAATTAATGAGGAATGCATTATACTTTATAGCATAAAGAAAATGTTTTCTCTTATGACTCTAGTAAAATATTTATTGTATATATTGAAAACTTGTTTGTAAAATATTTCAGATAAGATGACTGATATGTGGGTGTATAAAATCTAGTTCAAAATTGTTTTCAAAATGCTACTGCTAAGTCACTTCAGTCGTGTCCGACTCTGTGCCACCCCATAGACGGCAGCCCACAGGGCTCCCCCATCCCTGGGCTTCTCCAGGCAAGAACACTGGAGTGGGTTGCCATTGCCTTCTCCAAGCCATGAAAGCGAAAAGTGAAAGTGAAGTCGCTCAGTTGGGTCCGACTCTTCGCGACCCCATGGACTGTAGCCCACCAGGCTCCTCCATCCATGGGATTCTCCAGGCAAGAGTACTGGAGTGGGGTGCCATTGCCTTCTAGACACTAAATTTAGTAAAACTCTGTCAGTTAAAAATTATCTGTTCCAGTTGGGCGATGTTAACTAGTTATAAATTCTGAAACAGAGATCATATACCTGATTAAATCAGAAATTTATTCCCAGATACCACCTGAAAGCTAAATGCAATTTATATTCACTTTTAGGTATGTCATATATAATATTCTATGAGTTGGCTCCTAATCATTATTTGCATAAAATTTTATGACTGCCTAGTTCTTTAATATGCTCAAAATGGTATGTTGGAAAGCTAATTTTATTATTCTACACATTATTGGAAGCAAAATATATTTGACTATTTTAAATTAATATTTTATAAAAATAGAAAAATCTGCTGCATTGGACTTTCACAGTGAAATCATTGTCTTACCTTATACATATTGACTAAATACTCACGACTTCTCAGATCAAGTCACAGTGAAATAGATCATCTTAAATCAAAGCTAATACAACCACTATTTGCCTTTCCAAAGTAAATGTAGTACAGATCAACAGAACTTAGGAAGTGTTTTTAAAAACATAACTTCAGAACAATCAACAATACATTACAATACATTAATATTGCAGTTGATTTGCATATATATATATATATAGGCAATGAGGCACTGTTAATTTATAGCTGTATTTTAAGAACATTTTACTTTGAAAAAATAGCTATAAAGCAAAAAAGACTGAGAGATAAAAAGAGACAGGAAGGAAGAAAGGAAGGAAATAAAGAAGTATACATGTAAATAAAGGAAAAACTCCAGCTTTGTAAAAGAAAAAAATTCTGATTATAGTAAAAAATAATCTCACTTACTCTATGGTTATTCTTTTAAATTTTTATTGGAGTATAGTTGATTTATAATGTTGTGTTACTTCAGGTATACAGTAATGTAGATCTGTTATACATATACATATATCTACTCTACTTTAGATTCTTTCCCCATATTACTTGATGGTTCATATTCTCCACAGTGGTAGTGGGAAAGTATTAGTTGCTCAGTCATGCCCAACTTTTTGCAACCCCATGGACTGTAGCCCACGAGGCTCCTATGTCCATGGAATTCTCCAGAAAAGTAATAAATTGACTTCTTTTGTGTATTACATACTTACCAAATACCAATTTTGGTGTCAAGGGGCCACTTTTTGTTTCTGATGAACATGATTAATCATGAAATTTTAAAACTTTTTCTATTTTATACATGAAACAAATAAGAGTTATTTTATCCTAAGCAATAAGCCCCCTGGTGGCTCAGAGGTTAAAGCATCTGCCTCTGATGCAGGAGACCCGGGTTCGATCCCTGGGTCGGGAAGATCCCCTGGAGAAGGAAATGGCAATCCACTCCAGTATTCTTGCCTGGAGAATCCCATGGACAGAGAAGCCTAGTAGGTTACAGTCCATGGGGTCGCAAAGAGTCGGACACGACTGAGCGACTTCACCTCACCTATCCTAAGCAAGTAATCAGTAACAGAACAAACTGGAATCATGTGCCTCCTGATAATGAAGTACTGGAGCAGGATACAGCATCACTTTTGTTTTTATTTCAAAATGTATAATATGAACCTAGTTATAAAGAAACATCAGCCAAGCACCAATGAAGGACATTCTACAGAATGATTGGCCTGTAATCATTACTAATGTAAGATCAAGAAAGAAAAACAAAGGCTGAGGAACTGTTCTCAGTGAAAGGAAAGTGAATGGGTAATGAGGCTTCCCCGGTTGCTCAGTGGTAAAGCATCTGCCTGCCAATACAGGAGATGAGGTTTCAGTCCTTGAGCCAGGGAAATCCCCTGGAGAAGGAAATTGAAGCCATTCCAGTATTCTTCTTGCCTGGGAAATCCATTGGACAGAGGAACTGGATGGGCTACAGCTCACAGGGTCACAAAAAGTTGGACATGACTTACTGACTAAACAACAAAAAACAATAATGACAATCTGATATCCTGAGTTTGGTCCTGAAACAGGAAGATAAATATGTATGAAGGATGTTGTTGGCACAACCGATAACATTTAAATAAAGACTGTGAATTAGAGGACAGTACTATACCCATGTTAAATATTCTGATTTTGAACATTGTGTAAGAGATTGTCCATCTACTTCAGAAATACAGAATAAAGTATTTCAGAGAAAAAGGTCCAACAATTTCAGAATTTAGAAAACAAGCAAAGAATAGCAATAATAATACAGAGGGGAGGCATTCTTTGTTTTAGACTATAAGTTTAAAACCAAATTAAAATGAAAAATAACCAAACACTATATTTGAATTGCTTTTGCACGTGCAGGCTCAGTCATGCCCTCCAGGCTGTTCTGTCCATGGGGTTTTGTAAGCAAGAATACTGAAGTGGGTTACCATTTCCTACTCTGGGGTATATTCCCGACTCAGGGATAGAGCCTGTGTCTCCTACATTGGCAGTCAGATTCTTTAACACTGTGCCACCTGGGAAGCCCAAGGACACCTTTTAGCCAATCCTATTGTGGCCCTCTAAGTGAGATCCCTGCCCTGGGAAGAGACTTGGGAAAGCAGCTCTGTGAGCCCGAGCCCAGAGGTTCCCCCGTGCATTTAGTTACTGTAGAGGAAAAGGACTGCTGGGAGCCAGGACATCTGAGTTAGCGTCTTCCTTTTAACGAATTAGTGTGGTGATACCAAATAACGAATGACTCAGATTTTAAATGTCAGGCTAATGTAGTTTGACAAGACAGTTGTCACTTTCTAAGAACCAACTTCTTCTTTCCCTTGTACCTCACTTACTGATTCTTAGACATTTATTTCTGAGAACTAAAACTTGTTCCAAATTGGGAAAGGAGTTTGTCAAGGCTATATATTGTCACCTTGCTTATTTAACTTATATGCAGAGTACATCATGTGAAATGCAGGACTGTATGAAGCACAGCTGGAATCAAGATTGCTGGGAGAAATATCAATGACCTCAGATATGCAGATGACACCACCCTTATGGCAGAAAGTGAAGAAGAACTAAAGAGCCTCTTGATGAAAGTGAAAGAAGAGAGTGAAAATGCTGGCTTAAAACTCAACATTCAAAAAACGAAATCATGGCATCCGATTCCATTACTCCATGGCAAATGGATGGAGAAACAATAGAAACAGTGACAGACTTCATATTCTTGGGCTTCCAAATTATTGCAGATGGTGACTGTAGCCATGAAATTAAAAGATGCTTCCTCCTTGGAAGAAAAGCTATGACCAACCTAGACAGCATATTAAAAAGCAGAGATATCACTTTGCTGACAAAGGTCTGTATAGTCAAACCTGTGGTTTTTCCAGCAGTCATGTATGGACGTGAGAGTTGGACTGTAAAGAAAGCTGAGCATCCAAGAATTGATGCTTTTGAACTGTGGTGTTGGAGAAGACTCTTGAGAGTCCCTTGGACTGCAAGGAGAGCCAACCAGTCCATCCTAAAGGAAATCAGTTCTGAATATTCATTCAAAGGACTGATGCTGAAGCTGAAACTCCAATATTTTGGCCACCTGAAGTTCAAGCTGGTTTTAGAAAAGGCAGAGGAACCAGAGATCAAATTGCCAACATCCGCTGGATCATGGAAAAGGCAAGAGAGTTCCAGAAAAACATCTATTTCTGCTTTATTGACTATGCCAAAGCCTTTGACTGTGTGGATCACAATAAACTGTGGAAAATTCTGAGAGAGATGGGAATATCAGACCACCTAACCTGTCTCTTGAGAAATCTGTATGCAGGTCAGGAAGCAACAGTTAGAACTGGACATGGAACAACAGACTGGTTCCAAATAGGAAAAGGAGTATGTCAAGGCTGTATATTGTCACCCTGCTTATTTAACTTATATGCAGAGTACATCATGAGAAACACTGGGCTGGAAGAAACACAAGCTGGAATCAAGATTGCCGGGAGAAATATCAATAACCTCAGATATGCAGATGACACCACCCTTATGGCAGAAAGTGAAGAGGAACTCAAAAGCCTCTTGATGAAAGTGAAAG
>SJYT01017433.1:209723-233706 GCA_006410635.1 Cephalophus harveyi
GCAAGGAGATCCAACCAGTCCATTCTGAAGGAGATCAACCCTGGGATTTCTTTGGAAGGAATAATGCTAAAGCTGAAACTCCAGTACTTTGGCCACCTCATGTGAAGAGTTGACTCATTGGAAAAGACTGATGCTGGGAGGGATTAGGGGCAGGAGGAGAAGGGGACGACCGAAGATGAAATGGCTGGATGGCATCACGGACTTGATGGACGTGAGTCTGGGTGAACTCCAGGAGATGGTGATGGACAGAGAGGCCTGGTGTGCTGTGATTCATGGGGTCGCAAAGAGTCAGACACGACTGAGCGACTGAACTGAACTGAACTGATGTGAAGAACTGACTCTTTGGAAAAGACCCTGATGCTGGGCAACATTAAAGACAGGAAGAGAAAAATTGACAGAGGATGAGATGGTTGGTTGGCATTACCAACTCGATGGACATGAGTTTGAGGAAGCTCCCAGAGATGGTGATAGACAGGGAAGCCTGGCGTGCTTCAGTCCATTGGGTCACAAACAGTAGGACACGAATGAGTGACTGAACTGACTGACTGACTGAAAACTCTTTTTAAAACACCGGACAGAAACCAGTTTTCTGATAGACCACAGGTTAATGTTTTCTCACACAAGTGTAATTTCAATTCAAATCACAAAGCTATATCATACAATTTTAATCACAAAGGCAATGCTTTAATACTGTTAACTGTGTTAAAAGGTACCTTTTTAAAAACAGTTATTACAAAATATTGGCTATATTCTGTATAACTGTAAGTGGAGTATAGCCATTAAAATTGTGTAAAAAAGTGATACTATTACAAAAAGAAAGAGGCAGATCATGATTTTCATATAAATACAAAATAAACATGTGTTAAGATTTTATTTAGCACAAGGGAGCAAGTGTTACAAGTAGTTAAAAGAAAAATTCAAACATATATTTATAGGGCATCAGAAATGCTAAAATGATGTACAAAATAGCTGCAAAGTTGTTCAATATCCACATGATAATACTCAATCACATTTCTAGGGACCAATTTGTTTTTCTAAGGATGAGAAAACTTGCTTTCCTATAAAAATTTGACAACTTGCAGAGCTGTAAAATAGATCTGACAGTGAAAGATGAAGATAACCCAAAATGTGCTAGACAGGACACCCAGTAATCTTTTTTATTGTAAAGACTTCTTCAATTTTTCCTGATAGTTGATCTAAGGCACTACTACATCATGGAATAATTATTCCTTGAACCATTCATAGATCAGTTCTTGGCTTTGTCTGATGCAGATCTTTGTTCAAAAGAGGCAAAACAATTTTGGAATTAAAACACCTTACTCTGGAAATCTTTTCAACTCAACAGGCTAGGACAGTTTTTCTATTTTTTCTTTATTTGTATTTATAACAATTTAAAAGATTGTGTTACCACTTAACACTAAAGAAGCTATAAAAATGTTCCTTCACTTTCATTACTGGGTAGCTGTGAGGGCCCTGACCCTGGAACCAGACTCATGCATCGATGTCTAGCTGCGTGATTTTAATTAAATCACTTCCCTTCTCAGAATCTCAGTTTTCCCATCTGTAAAGTGGGTGTAAGAATAGGACTACTTCATAGAAGTGTTATGAATGTGAAATAGTCAGTATGCCTGTATGGGAATAGGTCTAAAATTATTATTATCAAATGAATGTAAAACTAAGAGGATTTTGCATGGTCTTACCATAGTTCCCCTCCATACTCTGCTCCTGTGAACAAAGTTCCCAAGTCAAAATCCCTCCTTACCTAACAGACCAGGTATGACGCCTGCTTGGCCCTGAGGCCCAGACTTCAGTTCCTTGCTAGTTCATAGGATTATTCCAACTAGCTAGGGACATCCTCCTGTAGGAACTGGGGAAAACCCACCCTTTGGATACTACAAAGCCTGCCTCCCACAGCCTGGCTATTCACTCTGTTATAGGGAAAAACTGACTCCTTGCTATATCTGTTTCTTTTACTTTAACCTTTGCTTTCCATTGCTTTTTTTCACTAAAAGAATATTGTTTATACAGAATGGCCTGCCTCTAGGAACCCTGTTCCTCTGCCTGAATATTAAACCAAAGTGCTTTTGCTCAAGACCCTGTCCACCTGTCGATGGCAGGAAGGAAGAAATTTACACATCCCTTCGCCAAGGCCCGCCATTCAAGGAGATATTTGCAAGATTAATGGGTATTTTATTTTGCTTCCTCAGCTCCCCATATCTCTATTCTATTAAAGAACCTGGTATCCAGACCCCAATAAGATGGCTACTGAAATATTAGTCAGCCACCTTCTTAGCTGGATTTCCACATGAAGTCATATTCCTCACCTCAATACCTGGTCTCTCAGAATTACTGGCCTGTCCCGTGGCAAGCAGAGCAAGCTTGGACATGTTCCCAGGTGCATTCCCCACATGGTTCTGAATGGCATGGAATGTGCAGTGTCCACCTCCCAAGGCTGTGCATCTGTGCCTAATAAAATGCTGTCAACTGTATCTGTCCACTGTCCTGTGTTTAGCATCCTCACAACCCTCGGACAGAAAACCCTCCCTCCCCAAAGGCGTGAAGAGGTTACTAAAACAGCATGGGACATGCCAATGCTTAATAAATGATTATACGAGTATCTAGAAATGTCATCATCCCTGGTGCTGTACAATGTAGATTTTAGCCTTAATAATTAGCTTATTAACGGTAAACAAGCTCACTTTGAAATAACAGTAGGATGACACTTCAATACTTCAATTTTCACTCCAGCTGACTGCTGCCAAATGATTTGAATTTTCTGAGCTGCAGAAAGACTGGATTTCATGGGCAATCTTCTGATATTTAAATTTGGGCAGCAAACTTAAAAATGATTAAGTTTTTAATCATAGGGCAAAGAAAACATGCTTGGGGGCTCTTAGGGCCTGGAAATGTCCTGTTACAAGGACAAAAACAAATTAAAAAAAATTAGTTGTTCTTGGTGCAAAAAAAAGGAAAATCAATCCCCCCACCCCCACTATTTTATAGCACATTCAGTCTTAGACAGAAATCATTGTTAAAAACATGCATTGATACATATACATTAACATATGTAAAGTATTAGAAAACTTCTAATTGTAAATTCTATCTCTGTCCTTCTGAGATGTATGTAAACCGTTTTAAACGTCATCAAGCCTTCTTGCTGCTTTTACACTCCAAGAGTTTTCTCAATGACCCAGAAACTAGCTCTTTGAAATGTAATTATAAAGGAAGATTATGCCCCTAGATCCCAGGCTCAGCAGGAGGGAAAGAACCTAACTGCCTGGCTGCAAGTTTTAAACTATTTCTTGTCATAAAGACATGAAAAGTTTATTTTTCCTTTGGATAAAGGCAATTAGCTAACCTTAGATGGCCACCCCGATTATCAAGTGAATTTAGGATGAACTGCGTGTGACAAATGGTGCTGTCCAGCCCAATAACTCGAGGGCGAATTATCATCTATCTTGAGATCATGTACATAATGGGTCTTAGCTGCTCAGTTGTATGAAAGGGTTAGATTTTCTTTCGTTTCTTCACAGTGTCCATTGTTGTTAGCAGACTGCCTGTGATGTGTGGTTCAATGCTTATTGAATAATATGACTGTTTTCTTTTGCTTTTGATTTTGTGGTGAGGTTTTCTAGGATGACAAAAGATTGTGTTTCTAGTGTTTCTCCCGCGGTGCTTCCTCCCTGTACAATTTTCAATAATGCCAGCAAGCAGGATTTTCCAAAGTAAAGCAAATGCCTTCCCATTGTGGTCTGTATCAGTCAAGTGGTCTGTATCACTTGATTGCTTACTTTTCGTAGCACTGGCTGTAAAATAATATATCCCACTGAGATCTGTACACTTGTGCCTTTGACATTATTTGCTTGTTTTTTGTTTTGGGTCTTTGAGCTGTTCCTTAAGCCTGATGTCACTGTAGATGGGCCAGTTGAGGAGAAGAGACAGCTTGCAAGCATACTGTCCTTCTGACCTGTAAGTGATTCTCACACACTCAGTATCAAGTGGTCTGTATCACTTGATTGCTTACTTTTCGTAGCACTGGCTGTAAAATAATATATCCCACTGAGATCTGTACACTTGTGCCTTTGACATTATTTGCTTGTTTTTTGTTTTGGGTCTTTGAGCTGTTCCTTAAGCCTGATGTCACTGTAGATGGGCCAGTTGAGGAGAAGAGACAGCTTGCAAGCATACTGTCCTTCTGACCTGTAAGTGATTCTCACACACTCAGTCTTAGACAGAAATCATTGTTAAAAACATGCATCGATACATATACATTAACATATGTAAAATAGGCAGCCAGTGGGAATTTGCAGGGAGCTTAAACCCAGTTCTCTATGACTTCTTAGAGGGGTGGGATGAGGTAGGAGGTGGGAGGGAGGTTTGGGAGGGTGGGGATATATGTATACCTGTGACAGATTTATGTTGATGTATGGCAGAAACCAACACAATATTGTAAGCAATTATCCCTCAATTAAAAATAAATAAATTTTAAAATCCATGCAGAACATCTACTCATTGACCTTCTACTCTCTTCTAACAAGCCAGGGAATCCCTTCACCAATCACTTCCTCTGGACGTGGGGGTGGTGTAGGAGTTGGGGAGGGAGGTTTCCTCCTCCCTCCCTCTCTTCATGACTTTATCTCTCTTCCTGGATGCTGACATTTAACCTTCATATTTTCAAGATCCTCCCCTGTCTGGATGGTTTCATGTTCTGAAAGATCTGAAGTCTCTTCTTTTAAATATGTCAACATCTATCACAGAGTTTAAAACTAGGTGATCAAGCAACTGCATGTCTTGACTTTATCAGTCAGTTCTCAGTTGAAGCAATCTGCCTTCCACAGCAGGGACAGCCCAGCTTTGTAGCATTGCGCACATCTATCCCCACATCTCTTTCTTCAGTTAAAAACACTAGGCTTACTTCTGTCCCCATTCCCACCCCCCAATGATTCTTTTTATTATTAAACATCACATTCATAGATCTTGTTTTCTTATTTTCTCCATTCATTCCCTAAAATAAATGTTTGCTCTTGAGGCCAGAAAAAAGTCTTAGGTATTCATATTTTCTAGATTCCATAATACCATCAAATATAAGATACAGCATAGAATATAAAACTGTTTAGTAAAAATTTAAAAATATATACATTGTTTCCAGAAAGGGCCCTCCTTCCAGGGCCTGAGAGTGGGCTCTTGTTTGATACTTGGAAATGAACTGCCCAAAGAGACACACATACTGACAAAGCAAAAGAGTTCATGGGAAAGGGGTTCCTGGGTGGAGAAAAGCAGGATAAGGGAACCCAGGAGAACTGCTCTGCCATGTGGCTCATAGTTCTGGGTTTTATGGGAGTGTGGGGTTAGTTTCCATGTTGTCTCTGGCATTCATTTTTCTTGTACCCATATTCTGTCTGATTCAGTGTCCTTTCTGCTGGCATGTGCAAAGGTTGATTCCAGTGCAAATGTTTCTAGGACATTGTCCTTGGCAGGACATATTACAGGCTGGTGTCTCCTCCTTCCTTTTGGCCCCTCCTGAATTCTTCTGGCTGGTGGTAGCTTATTAGTTCTGTGTTCCTTATCAGGACCTCCTGTTGTGAGATTACTTATGCAAGCGGTTATTATCTTGCCTGGCCATGGTAGGCAGTTTAGGTCAGTGGTTCCCCAACATTACCACTTTGAAAAGTAAGCATTATTTGAAAGAAGAATCTTATTTTCTGAAAGAGTAAGTGATAAATTTGTAGAAAATACAGTATTTGCTTTTACCCATATATCAGTTAGACAACAATCTATAATAGATATATTTCAAACCAGTCCTCATATAAGTTCTCCACTTCATCCTGTCTGTCGCCTGGGTTGTGGCCACTGGAAGGTAGGAATGATTCCTCATTCCACCCTGTTTACTACATACCCAGACAATGCAGGACTGTGGTTTCAACTCAGCTGGTCTGCTACAGAGTGAATCATTGGCATTTTAAATATTCTTCTGGCTGTGGGCAGGTGTGCTGGACAGAACAGACAGTGAGAAGGGTTGGCCCTGAAGGCTAGCTTTGCCTGTTTTCTTCTTCCCCTTTGCAGACTAAAATCTGTTACCTGCCATTTCATCAGTCAAGAATGAATACCACAGAAAGGAACAGAACTGGGTCATTTGTAGAGATGTGGATGGACCCAGAGACTGTCATACAGAGTGAAATAAGTCAGAAAGAGAAAAACCAGTATCATATATTAGTGCCTATAGGTGGAATCTAGAAAAAAGATACAGATGAACCTATTTCCAGGGCAGGAATAGAGACACAGATGTAGAGAACAAACATGTGGACACAGAGGGGACAGGGGATGACTTAAGGGAATGAAATTGACATATATATACACTGCTATGTGTAAAATAGCTAGTGGGAACCTGTGGTATAGCACAGGGAGCTCAACTCAATGCTCTGTGGTGACCTAGACAGGCTGGATGAAGGTAGGTAGGAGGGAGGTCCAAGAGGGAGGGTATAATATATATTATATATATATAATATATATATATAACTGGTTTACTTTGTTGTACAGAGGAAAATAACATTACATTGTAAAACACTTATACTGCAGTAAAAATTTAATTTTTTTTTTTTTAAATGAATGTTGTCCACCATCAAAACATCAGCCACTGCAGTTCTCCTCTGTCAATGTCCCCTGAGGGAAATTCAGGTTAGAGAGCTAAGGTGCATGTCAAAGGAGTAGTTTCAATGAGTTCAGACTCTTGCATCTTGCATACATAGAAAAGCACTAAAATCATCAACTTGAGCTTTCTGTTTTTTCCGATTAGCTTTAGTCTTTTGACGTTTGACTGTATTATTTCAGAGATGTGCTAAGTCACTTCAGTCGTGTCTGACTCTTTGCTACCCTATGGAATATAGCCCGCCATGGGCTCCTCTATCTGTGGGATTATCCAGGCAAGAATATTAGAGTGGATTGCCATTTCCTCCTCTAGTTGGGAGATCTTCCCAACTAGGGATCGAACACATGTCTCTTATGTCTCCTGCATACGCAGGCATGTTCTTTACGACGTGTGCTCAAAACCCCCATATATCCTGGCTTCCCCCTTACCTCAGGGGAGCAGTTCCTCAGAGTTATTTGACAGGCTGATTCCCAGGTCATGTCCTCAGTAAGGTCCTGGATAAAACATAATTTACAACTTTTAGGTTGTGTGTTTTCCCCTCAATCAATACTTCTAAAGCTGTGAGTGCAATTTTTTTTTCTTTGATTTCTAAGTCAATTAGAAAATTAGGGCATTTTCAAAAAAGTGCTAAAGAAAATTCAGTAATAAGAGCATTAGGTTAATGTTTTTACACACAAATGGGCCTTCTTGCCTCTGGTTCCAGTGACTTGCATAGAAACTTATGTTGTGTTCTTTACATTTGGATCACAGCTGCGCTTATCACCATCACTCAGGGTATACATACTAAGGCTGTTGTATAAACCACTGTTGCACTTTCTCTATTTAAATTGCAAAGCCCTTTCTCCACCAAAGGTGCTTAAGATGGGCAGGTGGGCCCAGGAACAGTAGAAGCTGTGCTTTGGTCTCTCTACACTTTTGGTCTCCCTGCCCTGTAAGTAGGTGCTGACCATGACTCCTCCCCCCATCATTCTACCACTTCCCATCACTTCCTTCCTTTCCCCCATCCCATTCTTTCCCTATTTTTCTTTCAATATTCTCTTATCCTCCTTTCTTAATTTCTCTCTCTCTGTCTTTCTCTTTTTATTTGCAAAGTACTAAAATTGACCTCATTATTATTTACCAGAGAAGAGACCCATTAGGATCTATTGATTGCAAGTATTATGTAGAAATATATAAAGAAAATAATTAAATCTTATCTACTCATTTAACCAAAGCATCTTCATGAGGAACAGTAAATTAAATCATTATACAGATATATTACTTAAAATATAGGCAAGAAACACAATTGCTTCAGAAAATAGTTAACATCTTACAGTTGAGGTACAGAGTATTTAAAAACATGTACATCCATTCAGAGTTTTATAAGGATCTTTAAGATGCAGTCAGAATTGACAAAGATTGTATGATACAGCTGACTTTTAATGCAGTTTACTTTTTTTTTTCTTACAATAGAAGTTTTTTTCTTAAAACAAAACTGTATAAAATTCTCACTGAATAAATTGACCAGGGTAAATAAATCAAAATCAAATTTAGTTCTACTTGATGAAAACAGACGTGATTAGGTTGAAGATAAAATAATTTTCTTCAATTACATATCTTTCCCTAAAACAATGATATTTTTCTAGAGTCACAATCAATGATAAATTTCACATAATGCTTAGAAACATAATGATTTTTTCTCTTGAATAGTGTGTGATAATATTGTAGCCCTCATAATTAACCAGCACATGAAAAATCAAGGCTATTAATCAACTCATCAGCCTCAGTACAATGATATTTGCTATTACAGGAGACATGGCAAATGAAAACAATTAAATGATGTGAACATGTTAAGTGAATTTGAGGCCAGGCGGTGTTTGCAAAATCTCAAACTTTTATCTATAACTCTTAAAATAGCTGTTCAGGAGTCTGGGAATCTGAAAGTCAGTCCATTGATCTGAGAGGAAGAAATCAGTCAGGTGAATAACAACTACCTATACTGCAAGGTTTTCATAACATCTTCATTTTTTGCATGAATGCATTTTTCTATTATTTTCTTCAGTCTTCATCTCTGACAAAGGTCTGAAAACTACATTTAACGTTTTTCATTTCCAAGGATGACTTCACTTAATTCCCACTGAAGACGATCTTTTCTTACATGGACTCTCTCTTAGGGAGGTGATACTGATGGAGGTGGGCAGCTTCTCAGACAGCCTCCAATGATTCTGCCTCCTGGTCTGCCCACCCTGTGTAATACCCTCCCCTTCACTGTGGGCTGGACAAAGACAAAATGGCAAAAAGTGATGAGGTGGCACTTCTGAGTTTAGTTAAGCCAAACCTATAAGCACATTCCCTGATCACTGCAGGGTGAAGAGACCTAGACTTCCTGAGGCATAGGTTGTTACTATTTCCTGAGGCTCTGGGAGTTCTGCAGTGCACGTTTAGGTGTTCTAAGCTTCCCCTCTGCCAGTCTAGCACTGGCTTCTTTGAGTTTGTTTTCTAGCTTGTGTCACTGTTTTCTTTTCCATTTTACTATAGCTTCAAAAGTGCATGTCTTTCTTAAAATTCACTTACCAGCCTTTTGGAAAGATTTGGTGAAGAGTTAGAGGCAAACATTACATTCCACTGAACTCAACTTGAAGCCCTTAATATTTCCTTTTCTCCTTTGTTCTACCTGATATATAGATCAAGGAACTCAGACCTACTCTTAGTAGAAACACAAGATCCAAAATACAGGCATTCTTTACTGGGATTCTATCAGGAAAGCTAAATGTCAAAGTAATATATTTCTATATTTCTCATAGAATTTTATCACATTTCTTATGTCTAAGTTATCTGCTAAATTCTGCATTCATAATATGATACTTCTGACCTTATCCATGTGTTTTTAGAGCCTCACATTATTCTTTATTCAATTCAGTTCTTTTAAGATGATATAGGCTCTTGAATTTGCAATTCAGATAAAATATGAACTTTACTTCTATTTCAGAAAACTTTCACTTCTGCTATACCATTTCAATTTAAAAAAGAAATTCTATAACCATCAGTTTATTAAATAATTAATCAACTAAATAGAATAGTCTTTGGTTACCTTATTTAACTCTGTTAAGGCTCAAAATCTCTAAAAAATGTACATATTGATAGTCATTGAAAATGCTTGCAGAAGTTTTGGTTTGGTATTAATTCTAGTATCTTGTAAATATAACCCAAATGTATGAGGGGCAGGAAAAGTCTAAATACTGTGATTTTAGTCCTCTGTGGGTATGAATGTGACACTGAGACATAGCAGGGAGAAGAGCATCCACCTGTATATCCTACAAATATGTGACTACCTTCCATTCTATAGAATATGCTATATCACTTAAAGTTGTGGAGTAGATAAGTGTATATTATCTCTCAGTTATCATGTAAGCAGTAATCATGATATATGTCTTCACATTAGGATAAAAAATCATTCTCTAGGCATACTGTAAATTTTTAGGTAAGTCTATGTTCATTTCCCTGAATTTCTCTGACAATCTCTCTTTTTGTTAGTTCTTTTTTTTCCTACCTGGTTTTTCCCTCTCACTGGGAATTTAGATAAGATGATGTGGCATATTACTCTGGGCTACATATTGGCTGGCCAGCACCACTGGACACATAAGGACACATGACTGCTTTGCAGCTCTCCTTCCCAGTAGACACAGGGATCCATGGGATGCTGCTATATAACTCCACTGTGCATTTAATTAAAATAAAAATGAAGCATCCTTTGTACTTCAAAGAGAATGAAACCCCAGCAGTGGTTCCAACATAGATGTTATCCCTGTGGGAACAATATCAAATTCCTATACAGACCTATAAAGGGCCTCCTTCTTCCCTAAGAGTGTCTCACCACAGCCCAGCCCAGGCCTATTTTCAACACTGATTTTTCTGGCTGTCTCTGAACACTTTGACACTTTCAGACTCTCTCTCATCCCTGGTCTTTAGAAACCCTTCTTCTTGGCTCCCCTCTTCCTTTGACTCTTGTTCAGTCTCCAGGAAGGCATAAATCAAATAAAAGCAAGATAAAATTATAATACTACTTTTAACATTAATGTTTTCTAAATGTGTTATTTTAATGCTTTTCCCCCATCTTAATTTTTTCTGGATTGAAGATCTGAGTATTCATTTTCATAAGAAAACATACAAGAGATCTATTAGCCTGATTTTTCCTATGTTTATTAATTGTTTATATCTACTTAATTCCAAATGATATCTAAGATGACTTTACAATAAAATTACAAATGTAATTGAACTAATAAAAAATGATTGAAATAATAGAAATCCATTAATATAAAAGAGAAGATAAGTACAATTGGTATGCCTAGAAAGAAGAGAAATAGAATTATATTAAATGTTCAAGTAAAGCCACAAAAGGTAGAAAAAGATTATAAGACAAAAACAGGAGCAAAGATTGAGAGCAAAAAATAGAAAATAGTAACAAGCATGGTAGATATTAAACCAACTATATCAATAGTAATTTTCAACATAAGTGGTCTAAATACACTATTTGAAAGGCACAGACTGTTCGAGTGGATCAAAAACCAATATCCAGCTCTATAATGTCTACAAAAATCCCACTTTAAATATAAAGGTACATGTAAATTAAAAACAAAGGGATAAAGATGAGCAGACCACATTAATACTAATCAAAAGAAAGTGAAAGTAGCTATATCAATTGCAGAGAGTGGCTTCAGAACAAAGAAAATTATCAGGGATATAGAAAGTCATTACACAGTGATAAAGTGTGTCAATATATGTGAAGCAAAATCTGATAGAACTACAAGGAGAAATAGATAAATCCACTATCACATATGGAAACTTTGACACTTCTCTGACTGCAAGGAGTTCAAACTGGTCAATCCTAAAGGAAATCAACCATGAGTACTCTTGGAAGACTTGTTATGGAAACTGAAACTCCAATACTTTGGCCACCTGATGCAGAGTCGACTCATTGGAAAAGACCCTTCTGCTGGAAAAGAAGAAGAGAGTGCAGACGATGAGATGGCCAGATAGCATTACCAACTCAATGGACATGATTTGGAGCAAATTCTGGGAAACAGTGGAGAACACAGGAGCATGGCATGCTACAGTTCATGGAGTTGCAAAAGGTCAGACATGACTTAGTGACTGAACAACAGCAAAATTATAAACAGACAAATTCAGCAGGCAGAAAATCAATAAAGATATAGCTGAACTAACAACACCAGCAAGCAACTAGATAAAATGGGCTTCTATAGAGTTCTTCATTCAATGGCAGCAGAATACACATTCTTCTCAAACTAGTAGGTAACATTCACCAAGATAGACAACATTCTGGGCCATAAGACATGTTTTAGCATATCTTAAAAAGTAGAAGTCATACAATGTCTGCTCTCAAACCACAAAGGAATTAAACTAAAAATCAATAACTGAAATAGAGCCAGAAAAGTCCCAAACTGTGGAAAGTAAACAACATACTTCTAAATAACACATGCATTAAACAGGAAATCTCAAGAGAAATTAAAAGCTATTCTGAACAAAATGGAAACACTGAAATCTGTGTAATGTAGCAAAAGCAGTGCTTCAATGGAAATTTATAGCATTGAATGTAATATATAATTTATAGCATGAATACAGATACTATGAAAAAAGAAAGATCTATAATCAATAACTAAGTTTCCACCTTAGGAAAGCAGAAAAAGAAGAATAACTTAAATCTAAAGTCAGAAGGAGAAAAAAATAGTGAAAATTAAAGCATAAATCAGTGAAAATGAAAATTGGAAATAAATAGGAAAAAAACAGCAAAACAAAAAACTGGCTCTTTGAAAAATTAAATACAATCTGTAAGCTGTTAGCAAGACTAACTGAATCACAAGCTGGAGTCAAGATTGCCAGGGGAAATATCAACATCCTCAGATATGCAGATGATATCACCCTAATGACAGAAAGTGAAGAGGAACTAAACAGCCTCTTGATGAAGGTGAGACAATTTAATTAAAATAAAAATGAAGCATCCTTTGTACTTCAAAGAGAATGAAACCCCAGCAGTGGTTCCAACATAGATGTTATCCCTGTGGGAACAATATCAAATTCCTATACAGACCTATAAAGGGCCTCCTTCTTCCCTAAGAGTGTCTCACCACAGCCCAGCCCAGGCCTATTTTCAACACTGATTTTTCTGGCTGTCTCTGAACACTTTGACACTTTCAGACTCTCTCTCATCCCTGGTCTTTAGAAACCCTTCTTCTTGGCTCCCCTCTTCCTTTGACTCTTGTTCAGTCTCCAGGAAGGCATAAATCAAATAAAAGCAAGATAAAATTATAATACTACTTTTAACATTAATGTTTTCTAAATGTGTTATTTTAATGCTTTTCCCCCATCTTAATTTTTTCTGGATTGAAGATCTGAGTATTCATTTTCATAAGAAAACATACAAGAGATCTATTAGCCTGATTTTTCCTATGTTTATTAATTGTTTATATCTACTTAATTCCAAATGATATCTAAGATGACTTTACAATAAAATTACAAATGTAATTGAACTAATAAAAAATGATTGAAATAATAGAAATCCATTAATATAAAAGAGAAGATAAGTACAATTGGTATGCCTAGAAAGAAGAGAAATAGAATTATATTAAATGTTCAAGTAAAGCCACAAAAGGTAGAAAAAGATTATAAGACAAAAACAGGAGCAAAGATTGAGAGCAAAAAATAGAAAATAGTAACAAGCATGGTAGATATTAAACCAACTATATCAATAGTAATTTTCAACATAAGTGGTCTAAATACACTATTTGAAAGGCACAGACTGTTCGAGTGGATCAAAAACCAATATCCAGCTCTATAATGTCTACAAAAATCCCACTTTAAATATAAAGGTACATGTAAATTAAAAACAAAGGGATAAAGATGAGCAGACCACATTAATACTAATCAAAAGAAAGTGAAAGTAGCTATATCAATTGCAGAGAGTGGCTTCAGAACAAAGAAAATTATCAGGGATATAGAAAGTCATTACACAGTGATAAAGTGTGTCAATATATGTGAAGCAAAATCTGATAGAACTACAAGGAGAAATAGATAAATCCACTATCACATATGGAAACTTTGACACTTCTCTGACTGCAAGGAGTTCAAACTGGTCAATCCTAAAGGAAATCAACCATGAGTACTCTTGGAAGACTTGTTATGGAAACTGAAACTCCAATACTTTGGCCACCTGATGCAGAGTCGACTCATTGGAAAAGACCCTTCTGCTGGAAAAGAAGAAGAGAGTGCAGACGATGAGATGGCCAGATAGCATTACCAACTCAATGGACATGATTTGGAGCAAATTCTGGGAAACAGTGGAGAACACAGGAGCATGGCATGCTACAGTTCATGGAGTTGCAAAAGGTCAGACATGACTTAGTGACTGAACAACAGCAAAATTATAAACAGACAAATTCAGCAGGCAGAAAATCAATAAAGATATAGTTGAACTAACAACACCAGCAAGCAACTAGATAAAATGGGCTTCTATAGAGTTCTTCATTCAATGGCAGCAGAATACACATTCTTCTCAAACTAGTAGGTAACATTCACCAAGATAGACAACATTCTGGGCCATAAGACATGTTTTAGCATATCTTAAAAAGTAGAAGTCATACAATGTCTGCTCTCAAACCACAAAGGAATTAAACTAAAAATCAATAACTGAAATAGAGCCAGAAAAGTCCCAAACTGTGGAAAGTAAACAACATACTTCTAAATAACACATGCATTAAACAGGAAATCTCAAGAGAAATTAAAAGCTATTCTGAACAAAATGGAAACACTGAAATCTGTGTAATGTAGCAAAAGCAGTGCTTCAATGGAAATTTATAGCATTGAATGTAATATATAATTTATAGCATGAATACAGATACTATGAAAAAAGAAAGATCTATAATCAATAACTAAGTTTCCACCTTAGGAAAGCAGAAAAAGAAGAATAACTTAAATCTAAAGTCAGAAGGAGAAAAAAATAGTGAAAATTAAAGCATAAATCAGTGAAAATGAAAATTGGAAATAAATAGGAAAAAAACAGCAAAACAAAAAACTGGCTCTTTGAAAAATTAAATACAATCTGTAAGCTGTTAGCAAGACTAACTGAATCACAAGCTGGAGTCAAGATTGCCAGGGGAAATATCAACATCCTCAGATATGCAGATGATATCACCCTAATGACAGAAAGTGAAGAGGAACTAAACAGCCTCTTGATGAAGGTGAGACAGGAGAGTGAAAAAGCTGGCTTAAAACTCAACATTCAGAAAACGAAGATCATGGCATCTGGTCCCATCACTTCATGGCAAATAGATGGGAAGCAATGGAAACAGTGACAGACTTTATCTTGGGGGGCTTCAAAATCACTGCAGATGGTGACTGCAGCCATGAAATTAAAAGATGCTTCCTCCTTGGAAGAAAAGCTATGACCCACCTAGATAGCATATTCAAAAGCAGAGAAATAGCTTTGCCAACAAAGGTCTGTATGGTTTTTCCAGTAGTCATGTACAATGTGAGAACTGGACCATAAAGAAGAATGAGTGCTGAAGAATTTACACTTTTGACTGTGGTGCTGGAGAAGACCTGAGAGTCCCTTGTACTGCAGAGAGATCAAACAAGTCAACCCTAATGGAAATCGGCCCTGTATATTCATTGGAAGGACTGATGCTGAAGCTGAAGCTCCAGTACTTTGGCCACCTGATGCAGAGAGTCAACTCATTGGAAAACACCTGATGCTGGGAAAGATTGTGGCCAGAAAGAGAAAGGGGCAGCAGAGGATGAGATTGCTGGATGGCATCACCAACTCAATAGATATGAGTTTGAGCATTATCTCCAGGAGATAATGAAGGACAGGGAAGCCTGGCATGCACAGTCCATAAAGTCGTAAAGTGTTGGACATAACAGCAACTCAACAGGACTTCCCTAGTGGCTCAGACGGTAGTGTCTGCCTACCATGTGGGAGACCTGGATTCAATCCCTGGGTCAGGAAGATCCCCTGGAGAAGGAAATGGCAACCCACTCCAGTACTCTTGCTTGGAAAATCACATGGACGGAGGAGCCTGGTAGGCTACAGTCCACAGGGTCACAAAGAGTAGGACATGACTGAGTGACTTCATTTAGCAACTGAACAACAAAACCAAAAAAAAAAAAAAATAATATAAAGTTCTAAAAAGAAGATGTTAATGATTATGTCTATAAATTCAGAGTCTCCACTATTAACTCTATCAAAATACTATAAATTTTAAGAATTACGCATTTCCATTCCAGTTTATTTTAATTTAATAAACGATGACTTATTATTGGAGGGAAAAGAGAGAGCACCATTTTATGATAAACTTAGATTAGGTTATAAATAGTATATTTAAGAATAAAATGTTGAGAGTTTTTTCTAATGTAAAAAGATTACTATGTGACACTATCTCTCTTTGATAAAAAGTTATAAATATCTTAATATTTCAGAACACTTTAAGTTTTGGTGCTCAATCAGTGCCATAGAATTGTGTTCATATATCTCATAATTGTCTAACTTCCTATAAATAAGCCTGTTGTTTCTTCATTTACGCTGTCTGTAGATGAATTTTGTGGCTGTAAACATTTTATGAAGTAAAAATGATTTTAGAAAGCATTGTATTTTACAGCATGATAATTTATCATGCATAAAAACTGGATTTAGCTATAACTAAATACTTAACCAGAAAGAAATTAGTCCCTTGTGATGTTTTCCTTAAAATATATGTCACTAATTTCCTACTTTGGATAGTTCTTAAATGAATGATTTGTGGTTCCTTCAGTTTGTTGGGTTAAAATGTTTTACTGCTTTGCTTTTCTTTGAATGACAGTCAGCTTTACTTATCAGTCTCACACACACAAACATATCAGCTTATGTTTTCTTTTTTGCTTTTTGCATCTCTCTCTTTACCTTTCTTTTCCCTAAACTTTGCTTTACTTCTTTGCAAAAACATATAATTGCTGATCTTGATACTGCCCTTTTCTTCCCATCTTGATTTAGCTTCTGAGCATTGGGAACTTTGTATGCTGTGAATATCTGTTAGATTCCTTTCAAAGATTACAATGAGATGTGTTTTTTAATGTTCACAGTGATTTTCATTTTTAGTTTATTTTATATTAGACTATAGCTGATTTACAAGGTTTTGTTAGCTTCAAGTGTACAGCAAAATGATTCATTATACATATACCTATGTCTATTATTTTTCAAATTCTTATTCCACTTAGATTATTACAGAATACTGAGTAGAGTTCCCTGTGTTATACAATATAACCTTGTTGGTTATCTATTTTAACTATAGGAGTTTATATAAGTCAATATATCTCAATTTATCCTTGTTTTAATAAGTAACTCTTTGACCTTTCACTTTTTAAGATAAGAAATTTAATCAAATAGTTATCTTTACCTTCTAGATTCCAAATAAATCTTACAATTCTTTGAACAGTGGCCATAAAATTGTATAGACTTCTGGGCTTTATCTATCTCATAGGAGATTCTCATTCAGAAAGCTGGACTTGAGGCTGGGGCATCTTCACTTGAGCTGACAATTACAGTAAAGCAGACTCCCCAGAAGGAAAACTCTGGGGACACATGAAGGTTTGCCATCTCTTACAGAATGGGCTTGCCCTTTCCTGTTAGATGACAGGTGGAAGCAGACACTATATTCTTTCAGGATGAGTTGAAATTTGGGCAAAAAAACTCCTCTGACCACTTCAAACTTGCTCTCCCCATCTCCCTTCTTGATTGACGCCCTGGAGGTGAGGCTCAAGTCACAGCCTGTGGTGCCCTCAAAGGTGCTGGCTGGCCCTAAGCCCTAAGCCTTGTCTCAGTAACCTGACTGGGCTGCCCAAATCTTCCCCTAAGACCACCACTTGGCTTTGTTAGCTCCTGTCCATACAGCTTCTAAGTGAACTTTAGTTTGGACTTCCGGTTGATTGATTAAGAAAACATTTACTAAGTTCAGCCAGTTTGGGACGTTCAACTATATTATTTATAAATTCTTGGTTTACTCTAATTTTCTAAAACTTACATGAAAATCTGGCCAGGCCTTGTCACCTCTGCATAGAGTTGTCATTCTACTTGAATCATGCAAGAGATCTGTCTAACAACCATCTGGCTGTTTACTGTCAGTACTCACCACTCAGCAGCTGTTAAGTAGGAGATTCACTTGTACACATGTCATTCCAAAGCTCACTTTTGTAAGGGAAGAGGCATTAGGAATGGGAGATGTTTAGTTAAGCTGATGAAAGATGGACCCCATTACACTGCCATCTGTGTCACAGGGCTTAATACAATTCTTCTGTGCTCATCTGTTGATTTACAGACATTAATATTGTTTGACAACTGCCTAGTGTCAGAAATAAATTATGGGCTCATTTTTTAACTCAAGTGTTATTGATTCAAACATGCAAACATATTTGTATATCTCTTGTATGTTTAAAAATGTGACCACTTTAACTGAACATCTGCTTGGAAAACACTGGACAACATAGAATCAATGGCTATAAAAATAACTCTTATAACTTTAATAAACTCTATCATTGAATCCATGTTGAATCTTATTCTACATGGCAGGTCCTAGAGCCCTGCAGCTGCACAGAGGAGATGTGAGCTGCCAAAGTATGCATAAGAGTCAACAGTAAGCCAAGTTGTCACAGGCACTCAAGCCATGTGATTATCTAAATATTTGCAGCTAATATCACACTGTTAGAAATTACTCAATGAACAGAAGTCACTTCACTTCTAGAAGAGCAGCTTCCAGTAGAGAAATTTTTAAAAGCTCATCTGTGAAAAATAGATGGGAAAACTAGATAGAATATGTTAAACTTTGATAGAGACCCAGATAACACAAATGTAATTTTGCATTGTTCAGATTCCTTAACCATCACTTCAAGTATCAGAGTATCATCTGCTAAGTTGACCCAACTCTTAGGTGCCTATCTTGGTGGTTATCAGTTTCCTATCTCTGTTATAGGATTTTATGTAAATTGTACTTAATTCAATCGTTAAGTCCCTTTTCAGTCACTTCTTAGATCTCATGTTAATTTATTTCATTCGCTCATTGCTACCATTGCAAAGTAAATAGTCATTGTTGTTGTTATTTAGTTGCTACATTGTGTCCAAATCTTTTGCAACCCCATGGATTGTAGCCTCCCAGGCTCCTCTATCCATGGGATTTTCCAGACCAGAAAACTGTCCTTACTTTATTTCTAACCATACTGAAACAAGAGATGGATGGACTGCTGGGGCAAATAGCTGGAGTTGTTCTCTGTGGACTGAAACTCCAAGACAAAAATAGCAGGACGATCGAGGGAGAAGACTGAGACCTTCCCAGACAGAATATAAGCGATCACATATTTCTCATTCTCAAAGTCAAGAGACGTCCCTGACTATACATGAGCAAAAAGGCTCCTTGGAGGTCAAAAGGGGAGTGATGTTTAGTGATGTTAAATACCCATAGGCCTCTTTGTTAGAATCCATTTTGGCTGAGAGATGCATAAGCACATGGGAGTACTCTGAGATCAACCAGATACAGACTCTGAACCAGGGAAATCATAGTGATTGGCCAAAGGAAACCTGGGAGAAATGCCCCATAGAAGTGACTGAAGCTACCACGAGGGCTCAGCTCTCTCTCTCTCTGTGTCTGCCTGTGTGTCTATCCACAGGTACTGTACTCTTCTCTCCACCTAATAAACACTTTACTTATTTCACTACTTTTTGTCTTTGTGGGAATTCTCTTTTCTGCAAAGTTGAAGGGCCAGGGCCTTGTCACCACACTGGTCTAGTGGCTAGGATTTGATACCTTCAGCACCATGACCCAACCTCAATCTCTGGCCAGGAACCAAAATCCTGCTTCAAGCCACTGTAGGCCAAGGCCGCCTGAGATTGCTGCTAACTGGATTCCTCATGTCAGTTGAGCTCTCTCTCTTATTTTCTTCAGACTGAAGCCAGATTCTTTTCATGACGCAAATCTAATAATTTTATCCTCCTACATATACACACACATTATTCAATCCCATTACTTGTTTCTCATTGATCTCAGGATAAATGCCAACATCTTTTCACAGTCTCTAAGGCCCTGGATGTCCAGGACCATGCCCGGCTTTCCAACCTCATCCAGTGCTTCCCCTCCATCTCCTGCTCCCATAGCCAAAGGGCCTTCTCTCCAGTTGTTCACACCTTCTTCACCATGAGGCTTTGTGTATGGTGTTTCACCTGAAGACGGTATCACCTGCACAATTAATGCTCATTCCTGCTGACCATCCTGCTATTTTTATCTTGGAGTTTCAGTCCAAGCTCTTTGGTGCTTGGAACCATACAGAGTTAGCACGGCCCCTGTGCAAGAACGGCATACAAATTCATGAAGCATTCCATATTTTATCACAGATTAAAAGAACAACATATGGTTACCAGAGGGAAGGGTGTGGGGAAGAGGGATAGGTTGGAACTGACATGTATACACTACAATATTTAAAATAGATGACCATCAAGGACCTACGATAGAGCACAGGAAACTCTGCTCAACACTCTGTAATAACCTAACTGAGAAAAGACTTTGCAGAAGAAGAGATATATGTATATGTATAACTGAAACACTTTGTTGTACACTTGAAACTAATACAACACTGTAAAATAACTACAGTCAAATATAAAATAAAAATTTTGGGGAAGTCTTTACTGGCTAGGTTTGAGTTCCTCTGTAAAATCTGAGAGAATTGAATTTCTTTCCTTCAGACCATTTACTTTAGAATAAGATAACTTGCTCATAAGTGTTTTCATTTAATTATGTCCTCTTTACTATACTTTGTCTTCATTAAAAAGACTGATATGTTTTCCTTCTCTCTGTTTTCCATTTTTATTACAGGGATGCCAATAGAGTGGGTACTCAAAATATATATACATATATCTCTGTGTGTGTGTGTGCATGCCCGCACGCTCAGTTGCTCCGTTGCATCCAACTGTGCAACCCCATGGACTCTAGCCCTCCAGGCTCCTCTGTCTATGGGATTTCCCAGGCAAGAATACTGGAGTGGATTGCCATTCCTTCTCCAGGGGATCTTCCTGACCCAGGGATCGAACCTGGTTCCGCTGCATTGCAGGCAGATTCTTTACCATCTGAGCCACCAGGAATATATGTGTGTGTGTGTGTCTTTATTGAATTTGTTACAGTACTGGATTTGTTTTATGCTTTGATTTTTTTGGCCACAAATCATGTGGGATCTTAGCTCCCCAAGCAGGGATCGAACCCACACTCTTGTGCATTGGGAGGCAGAGTCTTCAAACTATATTTTGAATGAATGAATAAATGGATTGATATGTCTTAATATAATGTTATATACTACTGCTGAAATACTACATTTTAAAATAACTTTCATACTTAGCATGAACCTAAAATTATACAACCAGTCTAACTGATAGTCTTAAACATGCAAAAGGTCAAAGGGTATTTTTCCTGTGAATACTACTTGAAGAAACTCTTGGAGAATAAATTTCTTCTAATCAAGACTTACTCGCAAAATAAAGCAAAAACATTGGCAATGAAATTTATATATATTAATTTTGATACTAAAACAAATATGGAGACTTGAACCTGGACATAAGAAATATATGTCTTGACAATGTAGAATTGACATATTCAGTGAAAACTCAAAGGGAAAGGTGAAAGAATATGAAAGGAAGAACAATTTTATTGATTCTCTCATCTGAACAAGATGACCTGGGTAAGGGCAGAGGGATGTAGTAATTTCAAAAGTCACTGGTAGATTCTATTTTTGAATCAGGAAAATGAAATTAAATAATTCCTCTCTCTTTACTATTGTACTTCTGGAACTTCTCTAATTTTTGTTTGGTTCATCTCAATGGACATTCTCAGTCTCTCTTAATGTCTCTTTCATGTACTTTTTTGCTTCATAATGTCACTGAACTGTGTTCAGAAAGTAGCTCTCATTCCAGCCAAAGTAAGTAAAACTTCATTTCAGAACAAATTATAAAATTAGAAATTATACTGTAAATTGCTTCTACTAATCTTCTGTTTTCATCTCATAACTTGAGGTTTATCTATATTTTTATTTTACTGTCATTTTGCACTTCCAAGATGTCCAGGTGGTCATTTTCATATTTTATAGCTCTATATTTATATAGAAACATTAATATTTCATCATTTGCTGACTGTATTAATATGGTTATTGAAACTAATGAAGGAAACTGTTTTATTAATGAGTTAATCTATGTGGATTATCAATATAAAGTAATCTATGAAACAAAGCAGAAGTTCTTAGTCAAAAAGGCTATAAGATCTTAATTCATCTGGGAAATTTCACAACTTTTGAGGAAGGTGTTGAAATTCCACAGGACTTGGGTTTGAGTATTTCATTAGATTTCATCAAACTCTCAAGAGAAAAGAGAAGGTCCATACTAATAACTGCATTGTATTATGATTTAACTCATTATTCCAGGCTTTGCTTTTCATGTGGGTAAGTGATAACAGTGGCATTCACAAAAATGCCAGTCTTGTAGGAACAATACCTTATGCTAGACCTAAAAATAAAAGTCATTCTATTAGTTTTGAGCAACCTAAGAGCTACAGGTGTGAGAAGGCAATGGCAGCCCACTCCAGTACTCTTGCCTGGAAAATCCCATGGATGGAGGAGTCTGATGGGCTGCAGTCCATGGGGTCACTAAGAGTCGGACACGACTGAGTGACTTAACTTTCACTTTTCACTTTCATGAATTGGAGAAGGAAATGGCAACCCACTCCAGTGTTCTTGCCTGGAGAATCCAAGGGATGGGGGAGCCTGGTGGGCTGCCGTCTATGGGTCGCACAGAGTTGGACACGACTGATGCGACTTAGCAGCAGCAGCAAGAGCTACAGGTAGGCTCTTCATGAGACTCTTGAGGTCTGCAGGTGAAGGATGTGTGAATCATCTATAATAATTTGATTTCTTGTCAGACAGTTGAAGACTCTGCCTTGTCAAGCTGCTGCACATTTAAAGAGAGAAGGTTTAAATTCATACACATGAGCTTTAATTCCACATCTCCTGCAAGATATACCTCTCAGATTCCAAATATGATAAGAGTCTGAGCATATGACTTGGTGTCAATAATTACCAAGAGTATCTTGAATTGAATAATAAACCTTTCTAAGCCAACCAACATGTCAGTCTTTTGACTGATATAATTTTTATCTATGTTGAGAAATGCATTCCTTTGAGGGTCCATTGTCAATGGCACATATAGAAAGGATTAAAGGAGTTATTTTCTTCCCTGACTGGAGAATAATGCCCTGGCAGATACAGTCCCACATACACCAGTGAACTGAGAGCTCTGCAATGACCATATTGAGTGTGAATAAGTGTTCTTTTTCTTTTTTTTTCAAATGAAATATAGGCATTAATTCTTTAGGAATTGTCCTTGAAAAATAATTTTTAGTATATAAATTTTCAGATTCATCTTGTGAGCTTCTTCATTATCCATTTAAGAATAATGATATCCATTCAATTACAGTTGACTTGTAGAAAGTGGAAAGGAGGAAAGTAAGGCTCATTTTCTCATGTTTTAAATTTCAGTTTTGTTGAGTGCAGATGGACTTCCCTGGTGGCTCAGATGGTAAAGTGTCTGCCTATAATGTGGGAGACCCAGGTTCAATTCCTGGGTAGGGAAGATCCTTTGGAAAAGGAAATGGCCACCCACTCCAGTATTCTTGCCTGGAAAATCCCATGGACAGAGTCGGACACGACTGAGCGACTTCACTTTCTTTCACTTTCACTTTTATTGAGTGCAGATATTTACTGAAAAAAATGGATAAGTGTCACTGGTTATTATATTTTTATTTTGAACCTATGTAACAGGAAAGCTAAAAAAGCAAAAGCCACCTATTTTGTGAACCAGTAATGAACAAGGGGAATTTGAAATTAAACACATAATACATTTATATTATAATATCAAAAATGAAATAGTTAGAAACAGACTGGTTCCAAATAGGAAAAGGAGTCCATCAAGGCTGTATATTGTCACCCTGCTTATTTAACTTATATGCAGAGTACATCATGAGAAACGCTGGGCTGGAAGAAGCACAAGCTGGAATCAAGATTGCCGGGAGAAATGTCGATACCCTCAGATATGCAGATGACACCACCCTTATGGCAGAAAGTGAAGAGGAGCTAAAAAGTCTCTTGGTGAAAGTAAAAGAGGAGAGCGAAAAAGTTGGCTTAAAGCTCAACATTCAGAAAACGAAGATCATGGCATCTGGTCCCATCACTTCATGGGAAATAGATGGGGAAACAGTGGAAACAGTGTCAGACTTTATTTTTTTGGGCTCCAAA
>SJYT01017433.1:235313-265923 GCA_006410635.1 Cephalophus harveyi
AAAAAAAAACTTACTATAAAGCTACAGTAATGATAGTATGATATTGATTAAAAAACAAAAGATTGATCAATTGATGAAGCAGAGTAAAGAACCCAAAGTATAATATTAGATCCACATAAATATAGTCAGCTAGGTCGATATAGGTTCATTGGTTGTAGAAAATGTACCACTTAGTAGTAGGCTGTTGATGGTAGTGAAACATGTATAATATCATATAAGAAATGAATTGCCAGTCTAGGTTTGCATTTGTGAGGATGATGAATTCTCTGTACTTTCTGCTCAATTTTCTGTGACTTGAAACTGCTCTAAAAATATTCCATTAAAAAAATCACATACATTTTTCTTTCATAAAAATGATCACAAAAGAAAACATAAGAATTAGTAATTCATGAAATATAATATAATTAGAGTAGTTTAAAGCTTTGTAATAAGAAAAACAGAATTATAATCATGAATACTTATTTTTAAAATAAAAAGATTAGATAAGTAAGAATTAGGTGGTGCTTAAATAAAAACAAGGTAATGAAAAAATAAGATGTTAAGGTCCATGGTTGTGCCTCATTTTACCTATTGGGTTTTCACCACCCTCAGATATGGCCTTCCATGACCCTGACTTATACTGAATCCACACATGGAGGGCAGTGGCCAATGGTTTAGCCTCCAGCACAATAACCTGCATCTGTGGAATCAGTAACCTGTAGACAAAAACTCTGAAGAAATCACAGGAATTGGTTTCATGGATTTAAGAACACATAAAATGGTTTATCTAATGTGTAACACGAACATGAAAATATTGACAAGAATAAAAATTGCCTTTGACATATGAAAAAATGCTCAACATCACTAATTATTCAGTTCCGTTCAGTTCAGTTCAGTCACTCAGTGGTGTCCAACTCTTTGTGACTCCATGAATCGCAGCATGCCAGGCCTCCTGTCCATCACAAACTCCTGGAGTTTACACAAACTGATGTCCATCGAGTTGGTGATGCCATCCAGCCATCTCATCCTCTGTCGTCCCCTTCTCCTCCTGCCCCCAATCCCTCCCAGCATCAGGGTCTTTTCCAACGAGTCAACTCTTCACATGAATTGACCTATTTGCATGGCTGAAGTATTGGGGTTTCAGCTTCAACATCAGTCCTTCCAATGAACACTCAGGACTGAGCTCCTTTAGAATGGACTGGTTGGATCTCCTTGGAATCCAAGGGACTCTCAAGAGTCTTCTCCAACACCACAGTTCAAAAGCATCAGTTCTTCGGCATTTACCTTTCTTCACAGTCCAACTCTCACATCCATACATGACCATGGGAAAAACCGTAGCCTTGACTAGACGGACATTTGTTGGCAAAGTAATGTCTCTGTTTTTTAACGTGCTGTCTAGGTTGGTCATAACTTTCCTTCCAAGGAGTAAGAGTCTTTTAATTTCATGGCTGCAATCACCATCTGCAGTGATTTTGGAGCCCCCCCAAATAAAGTCTGACACTGTTTCTACTGTTTCCCCATCTATTTCCCATAAAGTGATGGGACCAGATGCCATGATCTTCGTTTTCTGAATGTTGAGCTTTAAGCCAACTTTTTCACTCTCCTCTTTCATTTTCATCAAGAGAAGTGCAAATCAAAACTACAGTGAAGTACCCACCTCACATAAGTCAGAAAGACCATCATTAAAATGTCTACAAACAACAAATGCTGGAGAGGTATGGGAAAAAGGAATTTTCCTACACTGTTAGAGGGAATGTAGATTGGTGCAGTCACTACGGAAAACATTATGGCTGTTCCTCACAAAACTAAAAATAGAGTTGTCATATAATATTGCCATCTCATCCTCGGACATGTATCTAGACAAAACAATAATTTGAAAAGATAACATGCACTTTGATCTTTGCAGCACTATTTACAATAGCCAAGATATGGAAGGAATGCAGATGTCCATTGACATTTGGATGGATAGATAAAGAAGATGTGGTACATATATACAATAGAATACTACTCATTCATTAAAAAGAATGAAATAATACCATTTGTAGCTGGTTGATGGACCTATGGGCTTTCCAAGTGGCTCACTGGTAAAGAATCCACCTGGCAATGCAAGAGACTTGGGTTTGATCCCTGGATTGGGAAGATCCCCTGGAAGAGAAAACAGCAACCCACTCCAGTATTCTTGCCTGGGGAATCCCATGAACAGAAAAGTCTGGCAGGCTATAGTCCATGAGGTCGCAAATAGTTGGACATGACTTAGCAACTGAACGTGCATGGATGGATGGACCGAGAGAATATCATACTAAGTGAAGTAAATCAAAATGAGAAAGAGAAAAACTATATGATACTGAAGAGGAAAAGTTAAAATTTCACATAACCTCTTGCATGTTCTGCCTCTGTAACTCAGCTTGCTCCTTGCAAAGTCTGGATCATGTAGGTCATGTAGTCTCAGAAAGTGGGGACTTACAATACAGGAACTGGAACTTAACTCACTCACCCTTGTTGGGCTATTTGAAATTGCCCAGGCCCTGCAAACCTGCTTAATCATGTCTGTCAGTGTAAAGATCACGCATTCCCCTCCTCATCTTGACTGCTGTTCCCACGTGTGAAATCCCTTAGTTTAAACTAGCCTATTAGCAGCTAGTGTTGCCCACTTTAGTCTGTTTATAAAAACTCTGTAACCCCTTTGTTCAGGGCTCAGAGCTTGGAATGTTAACTTCTTTGGGCCCACCGGTGTAACAAACATGAGTTCTACAACTCTCTGAGTGTGGTGCTTGGTTTCTCAATTACTGACTTCTACAAAATATCACCTAAATGTAAAATCTCAAATATGACATAAATGAGCTTATCTATGAATCAGAAACAGACTCATAGACATAAAGAATGGACTGGTGGTTGCCAAGGGAACGAGATAGTGGGGAAAGATGGTGGTTCAGAGGTTAAAGTGTCTGCCTGGAATGCGGGAGACCCGGGTTCGATCCCTGGGTTGGGAAGATCCCCTGGAGAAGGAAATGGCAACCCACTCCAATACTCTTGCCTGGAAAATCCCATGGAGGGAGGAGCCTGGTAGGCTACAGTCCATGGGGTCGCAAAGAGTCGGACACGACTGAGCGAATTCACTTCACTATGGACTGGAAGTGTGGGATTAGCAGATGCAATATAAAACAGAATCAGTTTGTTATGCAGTAGAAATTAACACAACCTTATAAATTAACTATACTTCAGTAAATAAAATTTTTAAAAAAGAATACATACTTTGGAGAAGGTTCCAAGCTAGAGATGTAGTTAATGGGGTCAACAACATTTCAATAGTTGAAATCCAAGGGCAAACCATACTTTTCAGGAATAACTACTGTACAATGGGAAGAGGACCAAGATCCAGATCTCGGAATTAAGTTGTATGCATTTGGAGATAGACCATGAAGGAGAAAAAGAAAAGAAACAGAAAGATACACTAAATCAGAAAAAAAGGAAAAAAATCTGGTGGAAACGTTTTATATTTTTTTCTGCTGAAAAAAGCAATATTAGGGCTGTTGGTATTGTTCACCTGCCAAGTCATGTCTGACGCTCCTTTACCCCATGAATTGCATCATGCAAGGCTTCCCTGTCCTTCACTATCTCCCAGAGTTTACTCAAACTCATGTCCATTGAGTCAGTGATGCCATCCACCCATCCCATTCTCTGTCATCCCCTTCTCCTCCTGCCTTCAGTCTTTCCCAGCATCAGTGTCTTTTCCAATGACTTGGCTCTTTGCATCAGGTGGTCAAAGTATTGCAGTTTCAGCTTTAGCATCAGTCCTTCCAATGAATATTCAGGGTTGATTTCCTTTAGGATTGACTCCTAGTTTGATCTCCTTGTTATCCAAGTGACTCTCAAGAGTACTCTCCAGCATCACAATTTGAAAGCGTCCATTCTTCAATGCTCAGCCTTCCTTATGGTTCAGCTCTCACATTGGTCCATAACTACTGGAAAAACCATAGTTGGCTGAATGAAAATTAGATTGGAAAAGAGTGAAGAGTAAGTGAAAGAGAAATAAGTGGGGACAAACAGCGACTGTTCTTTCATGGTGCAGAGGAAAGATGTTTATAAGAAAATATAGCCAAAAGAGTATTTACTTGTTTTTAGAAGAGCAATAATTAAATAAGTTTAAAAGTTGATGGTGAGAAACTGGTAGAAAGTGAAAAAATTTTCCAAAGGAAAGTGGCCTAATTCAAACGAGGTGAGAAGAGTAGACAGGTTTGATTTTCCTGAAGGGAGACCTCAACTGAATTGGAAGGAAAGGCAATCAAGAATGTCTGGGATGCAGATACAATTTAGGGGTGCAATGTATCTCAATCTGAAGGCACTTGTCTCTCAGGACTCTGCAGAATTGAATATGCCTTTGCGTCTACACAATATCTCCTTGTGGAATATGCTTTCCATCTTACACCAACCGCAACAAATTTAAATTCCAAGGTTTAAACCAATGAGGGATCAAGCCAGAGCTCTAACAGATGTCTCCTTAATACAAGGAGAGCAAATTCTATAATGTGATCAAGTTTTGAAAACAAACAACAGTCAGTCTGTATTACTTCAATAAACATTTGCAAGCAAAACTTTCAATCTAAATCAATAATGTTACCAAGGGGTCTAATGTGATATTTTGAGACAGGTCTATTATTTATTTGATTTTTCTTTTCTCACAAATGTCTTTGCTTAGGAACCAACATTTGTTTCTTAAAGCATTTCTCTGCTTCTGTAGCAATTTCGATTTGAAAACACAATAGGCTCTACAAACAATATAATTAGCCGTCCAGTGAAAGAGTGAACTTGCAAATGGACGTGGACAGACCATATATGACAATAGAACTCTACCCATAACTTATGCAAGCATCAGCCAGAGAAGTCAGAGCTAGGTCAGTGAATGCTGATTTCCTTATTTTGTGCTCCTGCTTCCAATTTGAGAGCAATCAAAGAAAGACAAATGTGGTTCCCAAACCAAAAACTTAATATACTCCATTTCTTATTTGTCCACCTTTCAGTTCAGTTCAGTTCATCCACTCAGTCATATCTGACTCTTTGTCACCCCATAGACTGCAGCACACCAGGCCTCCCTTGTTGGGGGCCAGCGTGATGGTTTTCACTGTTGACTCAATGACTGCTGCCAGACCTCCATATTCTTTATCTTTTAGGCACCTGGGAGGATGTTAATCAATGTAAACAGGATATGGAAAAAGATATATGGTAATTTTGATGTTAGCAACACTAGACTTTTGAGTTAATTACTTTTCTTTGTTATATATCACTGCAGTCCTCTTGTGTCCTTGCTATGTAAGAATGTAACTTTATTTAGTGCTTTCTGAGAGTGGCACCAGACTTTGGGAAGATCAACACAAATAAGTCTTCTGGTTGACAAACCCTTATCAGAAAAAAGGCTGTATAACGTTAATTGGCTCTTTGGCTAGAAGATGATGTAAATCACCTAAGACTTGTGTATATAATTATGTATGCAGAGAGAAAAGCCTGGTTTTGATAAGAGTCAGGGCTGCTGACGCTGCATAATTTGTATTACCCATTGATCTCTATGTACAAAAAAAGGTATAAAAGGAGATTCTAGACAATAAGGGTTGGGATCAGTCGCTGGACTGGTTTCCCCCATGTCTCCTCTTTAATTTCAGGCTGAATTCCCATCTGGAGCGGGGCGGCTCATCATGTCTACTTACTTGCCCTGGCTTTTAAGATCTGTAAGAGAGAGAGCCCAAGGCGGGGCACTTTCCGATATTCAAATGGACGCCGGTGGACTAATGTAGATAGTGCAAGCTCCTTGTCTGGAGTTTTAATAGCCTTCCCCGTAAACCAAGTTATTCAGCCTCTTTTCTCCATTTTATTTTCCTACTACACTATCTCTTCCTAATCTAATCTTATATTAATAAATAAATAAGTCTTTCCTTGCCAATGCTGTCCACGCTTCGAATTCCCTGGATCCACTGGGGCTGGACCTCGGCACTCCCTGACCATCATCAACTCCCAGAGTTTACTCAAACTCATGTCCAATGAGTCGGTGATGCCATCCAACCATCTCATCCTCTGTCATCCCCTTCTCTTCCTGCCTTCATCTTTCCTAGCATCAGGGTCTTTTCCAAGAAGTCATTTCTTCATATCAGGTGGCAAAATTATTGCAGTTTCAGCTTCAGCATCAGTTCTTCCAATGAATATTCAGGACTGGTTTCCTTTAGGATGGACTGGTTGGATCTCTTTGCAGTCCAAGGGACTCTCAAGAGTCTTCTCCAACACCACAATTCAAAAGCATCAATTCTTCAGCACTCAGCTTTCTTTATAGTCTAACTGTCACATACATACATGACTACTGGAAAAACAATAGGTTTGACTAAATGGAACTTTCTTGACAAAGTAATTCCTCTGCTTTTTAATATGCTTATCTAGATCGGTCATAGCTTTTCTTCCAAGGAGCAAGTGTCTTTTAATTTCTGGCTGCAGTCACCATCTGCAGTGATTTTTGAAAGCTCCCAAAATAAAGTCTGCCACTGTTTCCATTGCTTCCCCATCTATTTGCCATGAAGTGATGGGACCAGATGCCATGATCTTAATTTTCTGAATGTTGAGTTTTAAGCCAATGTTTTGACTCTCCCCTTTCACTTTCATCAGGAGGCTCTTTAGTGCTTTTTTGCTTTCTGCCATAAGGGTGGTGTCATCTGCATATCTGAGGTTATTGATATTTCTCCTGGCAATCTTAATTCCAGCTTATGCTTCATCCAACCCAGCATTTCTCATGATGTACTCTGCATATAGGTTGAATAAGCAGGGTGACAATATACAGCCTTGACATACTCTTTTCCTGATTTGGAACCAGTCTGTTGTTCCATGTCCAGTTCTAACTGTTGCTTCCTGACATGCATACAGATTTCTCAGGAGGCAGGTCAGGGGGTCTGGTATTCCCATCTTTTTTAAGAATTTTCCACATTTTGTTGTGATCCATACAGTCAAAGGCTTTGGCCTAGTCAATAAAGCAGAAGTATATGTTTTTCTGGAACTTTTTTGCTTTTGTGATGATCCAACATATGTTGACAGTTTGATCTCTGGTTCTTCTGCCTTTTCTAAATCCAGCTTGAACATCTGGAAGTTCATCGTTCATGTATTGCTGAAGCTTGGTTTGGAGAATTTTGAGCATTACTTTGCTAGTATGTGAGATGAGTGCAATTGTGAGGTAGTTTGAGCATTCTTTCGCATTGCCTTTCTTTGGGATTGGAATGAAAACTGACCTTTTCCAGTCTTGTGGCCACTGCTGAGTTTTCCAAATTTGCTGGCATATTGAGTGTGGCACTTTCACAGCATCATCTTTCAGGATTTGAAATAGCTCAACTGGAATTCCATCACCTCCACTGGCTTTATTCATAGTGACGCTTCTTAAGGCCCACTTCACTTCGTATTCCAGAATGTCTGGCTCTAAATGAGTAATCACACCATTGTGATTATCTGAGTTGTAAAGATTTTTTTTTGTATAGTTCTTCTGTGTATTCTTGCCACCTTTTCTTAATATCGTCTGCTTCTGTTAGGTCTATACAATTTCTTTCCTTTTTTTGTTACCATCTTTGCATGAAATGTTCCCTTGGTATCTCTAATTTTCTTGAATAGATCTCTAGTCTTTCCCATTCTATTGTTTTCCTCTATTTCTTTGCATTGATCACTGAGGAAGGCATGTTATTTCTCCTTGCTATTCTTTGAAACTCTGCATTCAGATGGATATACCTTTCCTTTCCTGCTTTGCCTTTTGCTTCTCTTCTTTTGTCAGCTATTTGTAAGGCCTCCTCAGACAACCATTTTGGCTTTTTGCATTTCTTTTTCTCGGGAATGCTCTTGTTCACTGCCTCTTGTACAATGTCACGAACCTCCATCTATAGTTCTTCAGGCACTCTGTCTATCAGATATACTCCCTTGAATCTACTTGTCACTTCCACTGTATAATTGGAAGGGATTTGATTTAGGCCATACCTGAATGGTCTAGTGGTTTTTCCTACTTTCTTCAATTTAAGTTTGTTTTTTGCCTTGCAATGGGCCAAATAAGATTCCGCAACACTTGGGTTTGATTATACATGTGTTGTATGAGTATCATTTGCTCTTCTTAGTCATTTTAGTAATAATGTAGCATTTCAACTTTCTTAAATCACTTCCGGAAAAGTATAGGACAGCCACCACCATAATGCAATAGATTGTGTGTTCTGCTGAGTTTTCCAAATTTGCTGGCATATTGAGTGTGGCACTTTCACAGCATCATCTTTCAGGATTTGAAATAGCTCAACTGGAATTCCATCACCTCCACTGGCTTTATTCATAGTGACGCTTCTTAAGGCCCACTTCACTTCGTATTCCAGAATGTCTGGCTCTAAATGAGTAATCACACCATTGTGATTATCTGAGTTGTAAAGATTTTTTTTTGTATAGTTCTTCTGTGTATTCTTGCCACCTTTTCTTAATATCGTCTGCTTCTGTTAGGTCTATACAATTTCTTTCCTTTTTTTGTTACCATCTTTGCATGAAATGTTCCCTTGGTATCTCTAATTTTCTTGAATAGATCTCTAGTCTTTCCCATTCTATTGTTTTCCTCTATTTCTTTGCATTGATCACTGAGGAAGGCATGTTATTTCTCCTTGCTATTCTTTGAAACTCTGCATTCAGATGGATATACCTTTCCTTTCCTGCTTTGCCTTTTGCTTCTCTTCTTTTGTCAGCTATTTGTAAGGCCTCCTCAGACAACCATTTTGGCTTTTTGCATTTCTTTTTCTCGGGAATGCTCTTGTTCACTGCCTCTTGTACAATGTCACGAACCTCCATCTATAGTTCTTCAGGCACTCTGTCTATCAGATATACTCCCTTGAATCTACTTGTCACTTCCACTGTATAATTGGAAGGGATTTGATTTAGGCCATACCTGAATGGTCTAGTGGTTTTTCCTACTTTCTTCAATTTAAGTTTGTTTTTTGCCTTGCAATGGGCCAAATAAGATTCCGCAACACTTGGGTTTGATTATACATGTGTTGTATGAGTATCATTTGCTCTTCTTAGTCATTTTAGTAATAATGTAGCATTTCAACTTTCTTAAATCACTTCCGGAAAAGTATAGGACAGCCACCACCATAATGCAATAGATTGTGTGTGTGTATGGGGGGTGGGGGGGGTGGGGAGTGCTTCCTCAGTGGCTTAGCAGTAAAAAATCTGCTTACAGGTTTTGCAGGAGATGCAGGTTTGATCCCTGGTTCAGGAAGTTGCCCTGGAGGAGGGTATGGCAACCCACTCCAGTATTGTTGCCTGGAGAATGCCATGGACAGAGGAGCCTGGTAGGTTACAGTCCACAGGGTTGCAAAACAAAGAGATGGACACTACTGAAGCAACGATCATGCATGCATGTATGACTATGTGTGTGGGGGATAAAGCGTAATGCCTTTCTTGTGCTATGTTGCTGCTGCTGCTGCTAAGTTGCTTCAGTCATATCCGATTCTGTGCGACCCCATGGACAGCAGCCCACCAGGCTCCCCCATCCCTGGGATTCTCCAGGCAAGAACATTGAAGTGGGTTGCCATTTTCTTCTCCAATCTGTGTTAAAGTCTTGACCTGCCTTTCTCATTAATTCTCTCAGTATTTTGTACAGAGTCCTACCTTATCTTTGTTTTACAAAGATGAAATTAAAACTTAAGGAGGTGTTCTCATGGCCCTTCTCAGTGTCCATTCTCAAGACCATTCCATTTCATGACTATGTAAATGAATTAAGGCAGCATTTTCTCATCACAATAATTTGCCTTAGAGAAGATTTAATGCACCAATCAAGAACCTTACTAGAAGATGGAATCTTGCTCATATTAAAAACCCTATATCAAAAATTGTTTTTGGTATTATACTTTTGTTGCATATTTCCCACTTGGGACAGCCCTGGTTTACTAATTAAGGTAATAGATCATGGACTTTACCATTCCACAAACTAAAAGATTTGAGGGGGTTTGTTTCTGTTGCTGATTTTGGTTTTGATTTTCTGTCTCTATGGTACCACATTGTGGCAAGCTGGAAATTAATCTATAGAACATCTATATGATTTCTACACATTTGCCTCATTATTGACTGTTCTAAGGTAAGCATAAAAAGATAAGCCATCAAAACAAGATTCACCTGTAGTACCTATGAATTTTGGTGAACTTTTCTTTTCTTGGGATACTCAAACATCCCTTACCTGTCTTTACAGAATCCTTACCTGTCAAGTAGGGATCTTCCTTACTAACTTGTAAGCTGAACCCTGTAAGTCAAGTATCACGTCAACTTTCCCAAGAAATCTTTGAAAGCATTAGTTCCTTAGAGTCAACTTTAGTTCCTTAAAAGTTGTTAGTCATACCTGATTAAACCAGCCTTTATTCTCAAATATGACATTCTGGGCAAGGTTTTGATTGCATAATCAGTTTTTCCAATTATATTCTGCTAAAAAGGAGGACAACTTCTTATTGTACTTATATAAATCTTATACCTCTGTGTAAAATAAGAAGATTGAATAGAAGTTTCTGAATTATGAAGTTTCCATGTTTTGATGCAAATTGTTATACTGTCATGCAAAATAAGAAGACTGCACAGAAATTTCTGAATTATGAGATTTACATGTTTTGGAGGAAGAATCAGTAAGAATAATATTATAACATTTAAAGTGTTTCATTACAATTTACAAAAGCAGATTCTACTAAATTGTTATACATTGTTATGAATCTGTAGATGACAGAGACTTAAAATGATTGTAATTAATTTATTACCCATAATTTTCAAATGTGAGGATTCTGATAAGAGTTCATAACAAGAATAATAAACTGACATGAAATTTGGCCGTTTCTGGGGCATGCAAAATATAATAAAGTTAGATGGAAGGAAAAGCTTAAAACAAAATACCTGTCAGTCCAGTTCAGTTCAGTCGCTCAGTCGTGTCCGACTCTATGCGACCCCATGAATTGCAGCACGCCAGGCCTCCCTGTCCATCACCAACTCCTGGAGTTCACTCAAACTCACATCCATCAAGTTGGTGACGCCATCCAGCCATCTCATCCTCTGTCGCCCCCTTCTCCTCCTGCCCCCAATCCCTTCCAGCATCAGGGTCTTTTTCCAATGAGTCAACTCTTTGCATGAGGTGGCCAAAATACTGGAGTTTCAGCTTCAACATCATTCCTTCCAAAGAAATCCCAGGGTTGATCTCCTTCAGAATGGACTGGTTGGATCTCCTTGCAGTCCAAGGGACTCTCAAGAGTCTTCTCCAACACTACAGTTCAAAAGCATCAATTCTTCGGCGCTCAGCTTTCTTCACAGTCCAACTCTCACATCCATACATGACTACTGGAAAAACCATAGCCTTGACTAGACGGACTCTGTCGGCAAAGTAATGTCTCTGCTTTTGAATAAGCACACTAATTAAGCATATTTTCAAAAAAAGATAAAGAAGGATACAGCTCATGTTGAAGAATCAGTAAGAATAATATTATAACATTTAAAGTGTTTCATTACAATTTACAAAAGCAGATTCTACTAAATTGTTATACATTGTTATGAATCTGTAGATGACAGAGACTTAAAATGATTGTAATTAATTTATTACCCATAATTTTCAAATGTGAGGATTCTGATAAGAGTTCATAACAAGAATAATAAACTGACATGAAATTTGGCTGTTTCTGGGGCATGCAAAATATAATAAAGTTAGATGGAAGGAAAAGCTTAAAACAAAATACCTGTCAGTCCAGTTCAGTTCAGTCGCTCAGTCGTGTCCGACTCTATGCGACCCCATGAATTGCAGCACGCCAGGCCTCCCTGTCCATCACCAACTCCTGGAGTTCACTCAAACTCACATCCATCAAGTTGGTGACGCCATCCAGCCATCTCATCCTCTGTCGCCCCCTTCTCCTCCTGCTCCCAATCCCTTCCAGCATCAGGGTCTTTTTCCAATGAGTCAACTCTTTGCATGAGGTGGCCAAAATACTGGAGTTTCAGCTTCAACATCATTCCTTCCAAAGAAATCCCAGGGTTGATCTCCTTCAGAATGGACTGGTTGGATCTCCTTGCAGTCCAAGGGACTCTCAAGAGTCTTCTCCAACACTACAGTTCAAAAGCATCAATTCTTCGGCGCTCAGCTTTCTTCACAGTCCAACTCTCACATCCATACATGACTACTGGAAAAACCATAGCCTTGACTAGACGGACTCTGTCGGCAAAGTAATGTCTCTGCTTTTGAATAAGCACACTAATTAAGCATATTTTCAAAAAAAGATAAAGAAGGATACAGCTCATGTATAAAAATGAATGAACATAATCTATAAGGGAAGTATCTTGACAAGTAACATATAATAATTGTGAGATGTTATATACATACTACACCACAGATAAACCAACAGTATCAAATAAAGAGATGCAGTGAATTTGGGTTAGGACCTAGATATCTGTATAGTTATAAAATTCCATAGGTAAATCTGATGTACATACCCATCTTAGAGCTGCTGCTCTAAGATGCTAGAATCAAAATGAAAAATAAAGGTGTAGTCAAGAAAGCATTTTATAGAATAATTTAAATTATGACTTATGATATTAATTCTACACTGTCATTTGCCTGATATAATGCAAAGCACCACCAGGCCTCCAAAAATAAAGGAAAACTCAATGGAGCTATTTCATAGCATTTTAATGTTTCTCCTAATGTTATAACATGTGGAAAGTAAGGGCATCAACAAACTCCTAAGGACTTCTTATGAAGTATATACTTTCTAAAATGGTTAAGTTAAAAGGCATTTGACTTAAGCAAATTTAACTTGGATATGACTGAGAATTTCTGCTGATTTGACAGCTCTTCCCACAAAATGCATTAATACAGATAAGTAAAAAGAAAAAAAAACCAACACTAGGGACTTCCCTAGCTGTCCAGTGGTTAAGACTCCGTGTTTCCACCGCAGGGGACTCAGGTTAAATCCCTGGTCAGGAAACAAAAATCTCACATGCTGCAAGGCCAAAACACAAAAACTAATTACTCTTAGCACTCCTCTCTTTATAAGATGAAACAACAAATCTCTGTAAATTATCAGGTATCTTCTGGAGAATCTCTGAGTTTTAGGTGTAAAAGATACCCTAAGATTTTTCATTTATTTTTTATTATATTAAGATCAGATTTTATGAACCTGATAGTTAAAAAAAAAAAAAAAGATGTTATCAAAGGAAATTTGGAAACTTAGTTTCCAAATCAGAATCATGGGTGCCTGAGGGAAGAAAATCTGATCACATATTTAATCAAAGTGAAAATAAATATCTATAAGTAAACAAAGAAGATAATATGATTGTTTAAAAAAGGCCCTTAGGTAGTTCATAGATGAAGAAATATTGTTTTCTTAAATAATAAAAGGAATAATAATGACAATATAAAGAAGAAAAAAATTATTTCAGTATATCACAGAGTGTTTGCTCTCTAGAGAGCTTATATAGGAAACTAAAATAATCCTTTGTAGTAGGTGGAATTCTAAAGCTGTTCCCACAAGCTTCCTGTCCCTAGTGACTCAGTCAAACACTCATCTAGGTACTGCTATAAAGGGACTTTTCAGATGTATTTAAGGCTACTAATCAGCTGATTCTAAAAAAAGGTTTTTTTCTGGATTATCTGTGGGATGTCAGTGTAGTCCCACAAGCCCTGAAAAAGAGAGGAGAAAAGAAAAGAAGAAATGAGGTAAAGAGAGAAGAAAAAAGGGATGTGGACCAGCCACTGCTGGCTTTGAAAAACTTTTAGGTCACTTCCAGGAAGGAAACAGAACTCAGTTCTACAGCTGTGAGGAACTGATTTGAACCAATAACCCATCAATAATAAGCTTAAAAGCTGATTCTTTCTCAGGTTCTCTGGAACAGAAGGCAGCCCTGCCGACACCTTGACTGGCCTGTAAGAATCTAAGACAACAACTGGATAAGCCACGCTGTACCTGGACTTCTGATTTTACAGAACTGTGAGATAGTAAATGAGTGTTTATTACCTCAAGACTACAAGTCTGTGGGACTTCCTCGGTGGTCCAGTGGCTAAGAGTCCATGCTTCCAATGCAGGAAACTTGGGTTCGATCCCTGGTGGGGGAATCAGAACCCACAAGCCCCAACTAAGAGCTTGCATGGTGCAGCTAAAGATCTTGCATACCGCAATGAAGATCAAAGCTCCCATGTGCCACATTAAGACTCAGGGTAGCCCAATAAATAAATAAATAATTAATTAAAAAAATCTGTTGCCCACATATCCATTTTGAAAGCTGGAAGCTTAGTGTGCTGCAGTCCATGGGGTCACAAAGGGTTGGACATGACTTAGTGACTGAACTGATTAAAAAGTTTGTGGTAATTTACTATGGCGCTCATAGAAAATTAGTGCCTCACTCATATTGTAGGCAAGTCGGTAAACAGTATCACAATTCAACACACTTGGCTAAATGTTAACACATTTTATGATTCTTCAAACTATGGTAAATAAACCAAGGCAAATAAATTTACTTTCCAAATTTTATTTTTAATTATGCTCTTTCCTGTTCCAAAAATCACCAATACTTAATGTCTGATATCAACAGTCCTGTGTGTGTGTGCTCAGTTGCTCAGTTGTGTCTGACTCTTTGCAACTGTAGCCCACCAGTTTCCTCTGTCCATGGGATTCTCCAGGCAAGATTACTGGAGAGGGTTGCCATTTCCTTCTCCAGAGGAACTTCCCAACCCAGGGATTGAAACTGTGTCTCTTGTATCTCCTTCATTGCAGGTGGATTATTTACCACTGAGTCACCAGGGAAGCCTGAGGTGTCCTGTGAGATCAGAATTAACTTCATGGTAATACCAAGATATTATTAACATCAAATGTGTTCATTGTTGCTATTTTTATTTTTAATATAAATTTATTTATTTTAATTGGAGGTTAATTACTTTACAATATTGTATTGGTTTTGCCATACATCAACATGAATCTGCCAGAGGTATACACCTGTTCCCCATCCTGAACCCCCCTCCCTCCTCCCTTTCCGTACCATCCTTAGGGGTCATCTCAGTGCACCAGCCCCAAGCATCCAGTATCCTGCATTGAACCTGAGCTGGCGACTCATTTCATATGATATTATACATGTTTCAATGCCATTCTCCCAAATCATCCCACCCTCTCCCTCTCCCACAGAGTCCAAAAGACTGTTCTATACATCTGTGTCTCTTTTGCTGTCTTGCATACAGGGTTATCATTACCACCTTTCTAAATTCCATATATATGCATTAGTATACTATATTGGTGTTTTTCTTTCTGGCTTACTTCACTCTGTATAATAGGCTCCAGTTTCATCCACCTCATTAGAACTGATTCAAATGTATTCTTTTTAATGGCTGAGTAATACTCCATTGTGTATATGTACCACAGCTTTCTTATCCATTCATCTGCTGATGGACATCTAGGTCACTTCCATGTCCTGGCTATTATAAACAGTGCTGCGATGAACATTGCGGTACACATGTCTCTTTCAATTCTGGTTTCCTCGGTGTGTATGCCCAGCATTGTTGCTATTTTTAAATGAACCAACACATGAAATTTTATAATTTCTCAATTTCAGTTCCAGACCACTTATATTATCAATTTTAACCAAAGTAATTAATTTATATTTTGTAATAGTGTAGAAAGCTGTGAACTCTGCATCTTGCACCAGCATTTTAAGAGATACTTTAAAAAATACTGCAGTACTTTTCAGTATTTATAACAACTGTGTAAAACCTTAGACATCCTTCATACAACTTCTTAAAGTGGCAAAAACGAATACATTTATTAACATGTATAAAAGATACAGCTTCTCTGAGGCGTATAAATTAGAAAGGAAAAGTATGTGAATGTACAATTATGCTAATAGTCAAGCTTCTTAGAAATGACCTAAACAGCCACTGATTCTTCATTAAATATTTCAGTTTAATATCAGTACCAGTTACTGATAAGTTACTCAAAGATATTAAAAAGTACATTCAAGCCTTGCAGTAGAACTTAGCTACCATATCAAAAATCCATATGAAGAAGGGAGGAAAAGAAGGCTGCAGCCTATGGGTAAGGGAAAGACCTTGGAACTGACTTCTTCAGCTTCCATCAGGTTTTTAGGTTATTGCAGCCCTTTCAAACATCTCAACTGCAGTCTGATGAGAGACCCTGAGCTAGAAACACCTGGTGAAGCCACTCCTAGATTCCTAACCTCAGAGACTATGTGAGCCATTATGCATTTGCTTCTTAAGCTGCTGTGTATGTTTTGGGACAATTTATACGGAGAAATAACTAATATGCACATGGGCAACAAGAGGCATCATGATTACTGAATGGTCTCAGTAATACACAATTTATGACAATGTTCAGCTTGGCTGGTAGATCATTTGCCCTCTTTTAATATTTTAATTTCTCAACAGCACTAAAAAATCTAGACTCATCCTTTGTTCATTTTCATCTTTACAGTCTTTAAGAAATGTCGATTCAAGTGCTGTTAAGCTAAAAATCATTTAAACCAATTTTCATGGTGTAATTCCTTCCCAAAAAAACAAGTTTGTTTTTTTTTTTCTTTTTTTTAATGGGCAGTAGACAAATGTGATTTCTATTCAGTGAATACATCACTGAAATGTACTCCTATCTGACACTGACAGTTTATTGACAGGTGATCTGACAAAACAGCTTATCTTTTTTATGGTCCAAACCTATTACATATAAAGAAAATCCACATACATATTTGTCATTTCTAAATGCTTCAACAAATAGCAATAAAATTCTTCCTTTTTTTCTTCTCTTTTTGTTTGCTTTCAACTAGATTTTGTTTGTAGCAATTTTTGACAGTGCAAAGAATGTGAGAATGAGGATTTAGAAATGATCGAATAATTCCATAATCCTTGCACACTGCACATGATACAAAGTGAAGATAATGTATACTGTAGTAATCTACTTATTTCTTTCTGTTCTTTACACTTCAAGCAATAATTTATTTTGTGAAAGTATTAATTAAAAGTGAGAATTCACACATATTGGGCCCTAGGAGAACACAGATTTAAAAAAAATTTTTTGCCTTATTTTTTGGAAAGGCCTTGCTTGTGAAATAAAACTCTAGTTATTTGCTTTCAGTTTAATTTTGACAGTTTTAGAACCAAATAATGAAATGGCCTCTGCTTAATTCTCTATCATTGTTTTCAAGATAAACGGAGTGATCCACAATCAGACTGGGAATTTTACTGGAAAAAGTAACATTCCTTTATTCAAGCTGGCATTACCTATGAACAGAATGTGAAAGTATAAGTCACTCAGTCATGTATAATTCTTTGTGACCCCATGGACTGTAGCCCCCCAGATTCCTCTGTTCATGGAATTCTCCAGGCAAGAATTCTGGAGAGGATTGCCATTTCCTCCTCCAGGGGATCTTCTCAATCCAGGGACTGAACCTGGGTCTCCTGCATCACAGGCAGATTCTTTACCTTCTGAGCCACCAGTGAAGCCCAGAATACTTGAATTTTAAGACTTTTTAGTTATATATATAGAAATATTTCATCATTTTTTTTTGTTATAGAAACAAGTTGTTCCAGGATTTAATAAGAGAGCGCTATGTTAAATCTAGAAAAGACAAAACACTAAATCTGAACCAACAAAAATTATGAAACAACCTCAGTCTTATCATTTTTTATCATTTATTAAATTTATCACCTTAAATAAGCATAACTTCTGTGTAAATTGCTTTCTTTAAATATTCAAAGGAAATCCTGATTCTTGTCTTATTTACTTCAAAAAAGTTTATGTCAACCAAGGGAAATAACATCAGATCTGGGAAGTGTTGAGCAACATACATATTTAATAATAGCTGTATTGATTTACTTAATCTGAGTGAGGGAAGTCCTACATCTTGAGGACAATCTCTCCATGTATATTCTATACATTAACTGAAAGATGTTCTTGTGAATTTTGATAATAATTTCACTTGTTAAAATGCAATATTATCTGATTATTTTGTCTTGGCTTATCTAAATTTCAAAATATCCCAATATATGAAAAATTTTGCAACCATTAAACCATAAAATGTACCTGGCGCTGTCTTAAGTATTTTTCCTAAGATATTTCATGTAATATTTTTATATATGAAATTGACACATGCAGTGATAGCAAAAATTGACATCAAGATGCCTCTGCAACTGATTCAAATGTTACATTTTATTCCCTAACTTGTGCCCTTCACTTCATTTGACATGTTTCATCATTGCCCTCTGACTATGTTCACTTCAACTCTATTCTCTTCCTTCACGCGTTAACACCGCTTAACTGTTCTCCTCTATCCCTTTTACCTGTTCAACTCCTACCATTTTTAACAGGTTTTTAAAATGGCCTTTATTTTCTCTACTATCCTTAAACCATTTCCTACAAACATTTCTCTTTGGGATCAGCTCTAAATAAGTGTGGTTTTGTGAGATATTGTATCCTGGACAACAGCCTGCTTCCTGGAAATCTTTTTCCAAATTGAAAATCAGCCCTCCCCCCTCTTTCAAAGTTATCTACTGGCCAAACTTCTCAGAGGCCCTTCAGGATATAATGATCATTCAGTCCTCAGCATATGAGGCAAGTCACATTAGTGGCTTCAGAAACCTAGTATGTCTGAAGAAAGAATAATGTGCTCTCATTTAAAAAAAAAATTTTTTTTTTTTCTACTCATCATCTCTTTTTCTCCCTATCATTATTTTGTCTTTGCTTGTAGTTCTGTTTCTTTGTTGCTTTCTCGGTATTAAGGTTTTATTTCTTTCTATTTGGGTCTCTTTGTGACCTCCTCCGACAGTCTGTCCATTTACTTTCCCAGATGTCCATCTCATCCAACACTCTTTCTCTGCTAGCTCTCTCTCCCTTCTCTTAAATTCCTCTCAGGTTACAATGAAGCCTCTTGAAGCCATTTAAAAGGTGGTGGAAAGTTTCTGCACAGTAACATACATTAAAAACAAGATTCAGGAACTGCTATTAATAAGTTAAGGCAGTGCTCTAGGGTCAGCTAGTGCTACTGGAGCAGCATATTTAAATACTTTCCCTCATTTATAAACCCAGCTGGAACTCCAACACTGATTTCTTCTTTAATTTCTTTCTCAGTTTCCAAGACTGAGTGGGACCAGTTACCTCACTTGGTGCTGTTCTCATTCTCTCAGTGAGACCTCACAAACGGAGCCACTAAGAGATTAATCTGCGATAGCTGGGGATGCAATTTAATTTTTTTTTTGTCTTTTTGGGCACTTATAAGAGGATTTCCCTTTAAGTACCTTCCGCTTTTTGGTAGGAAGATCTGACTTCTTATGGGAGACTAGCATTTTCCTGATTTCCTATCAAGAATAAAGAACTAAACTATACTTTTCAATTAACCTATAAGCGGATTCTTTACTATCTAACAATTTATATCTTTATTTTTTCATTGTTTTTTACTACTGGGTGCTAGGTATAAGACTGGAAAAGCAATACCAATCTCAGATCAGTTAGGCATCTATTATGTAGACAAAGGTCCTGATGAGGGTGCTGGAATCCTGGGGTGAGGAGGACATCTCCAAGAGTTCACAGTCTTCATATGTCTTTAGTACTGCACAAGGACTTTTTTGAGAAGATTCAGCACTTAGTGTGGAATAAACAGCACCATTTCTTATTACAAGCCTTCCTATTTTCATCTTCTTTCTAAACACGGGAGCAAGCACACATTAAAATCCTTTCTCGGCTTACGTTAACTTTCTGCCTACTGATTTGGCGTATTTGGCAGAATTGGTACTGTCTGTACTCTCATATAATCTTCCATATATTTGTTCTCTTAACAGTTTTATTGGGACATAATTGAATATGATACCATTTACATTGAGGATATTCAATAGCTTTTTTGTATTTACAGAGTTGTTCAAACTCGACACAATCTAATTTTAAACCCTCTTGGCCATCCCTTCAATTAAACTCAGTTAATTGAAATGGGGTTTAGTTAATTTAATTAAGCAACCACTAATCTCTTTGTGTCTCTGGATTTGCATCTTCTGGATATTTCACATGAAATAAATCGTACAGTTGTGTCTCTTTGTGTGTGGCTTTTTCACTTGGCATAATATTTTCACATTTACCCATGTTATAGCCTGTATCAGTGCTTCACTCCTTTTTATAGCCAAAATATATTCCAGTCCATGGATATGCCACATCTTCTTTGTCTATTCACAGTTAATCATTATTTGGAGTCTTTTGACTTTTGGCTATTATGAATAATGCTGCTATAAACTTTTTTGCACTAGTTTTTGTGTGGACATACATTTCCATTTCTTTTGAAAAGTTTATATCCAAGTTGGAAGAGGTGAAAATGTCTTTTGCTCCTGACTATACAAAATGGAGAAGGCAATGGCACCCCACTCCAGTACTCTTGCCTGGAAACTCCCATGGATGGAGGAGCCTGGTAGGCTGCAGTCCATGGGGTCGCTAAGAGTTGGACNAAGTTTATATCCAAGTTGGAAGAGGTGAAAATGTCTTTTGCTCCTGACTATACAAAATGGAGAAGGCAATGGCACCCCACTCCAGTACTCTTGCCTGGAAACTCCCATGGATGGAGGAGCCTGGTAGGCTGCAGTCCATGGGGTCGCTAAGAGTTGGACATGACTGAGCGACTTCACTTTCACTTTTCACTTTCATGCGTTGGAGAAGGAAATGGCAACCCACTCCAGTGTTCTTGCCTGGAGAATCCCAGGGATGGCGGAGCTCAATGGGCTGCCATCTGTGGGGTTGCGCAGAGTTGGACACGACTGAAGTGACTTAGCAGCAGCAGCAGCATACAAAATGGTAAAATAGTATACTAGGATACAATAGTATTTCATTAGTTTACAGAATGTACTTATTTATTAAACCTTACTCCTAAAAATATATCCTAAGCATAAATTTAAAAAATATATTTTGGAAGATATCAATCATACTTTAATATCTTGGTTGAAATAAATGAAAAATATCTAATATCTAAATATCTAATAATAATATAAATTAAAAGACCCACAAAATATACAGCAATAAACTAAGAAAGCTGCAAATTTGATATCTATAAAGATTCTTTAGAAGCATAAATAATGATAAATATGTGAAATGCATATAAATCACAGTTTTCCTTTCTTTAGACTTGTACATGTGGACAAATCAAAACTAAAGGCAGGGGTTTCATTAGGATAGGGAATGAATCAATTATTTTTTTCAGCTTTTAAAAGTATTAATTTCTTGATTTTATGGGTATGAACTTTCAGTTATGCAAGATGAGTAAGTTTCAGAGATCTATTGTACAAACATTTTGCCTAGAATTAACAATAGGGTAGTGTGCATTTTAAAATTTGTTAAGAGGGTAGACATAATGTTAAGTGCACTTACCACAATAAAAACATAAAATGATGGAAAGTAGGACAAATGGAATCCTATCAAATTTCTCAAATAGTGTAATTGTATGCATATGTGTGTGTATGTGTACTTTTGTTTACTTCATCAGAGGGAGATTCTGATTTTGTAGTGGTTATGGGTTGAATAGTTTAGCCACTTGATGCAAAGAGCCTGATCACTGGAAAAGACCCTGGTGCTGGGAAAAATTGAGTACAGGACAACAGGGTGATAGAGGATAAGACGGTTAGATAGTATCACCAACTCCATGGACATGAGTTTGAGCAAGCTCCAGGAGACAGTGAAGGACAGGGAAGCCTGGCATGCTGCAGTCCATGTGGTCACCAAGACTGAAAAACATAGTTTGAGCTGTGTCCCCACAAAGCTATCTTGAAGTCCTAGTCCTCAATACCTCAGAATGTCTCCTTTGGAAATTGGGTTGTTGCAAATGTATCTGGCTGAGTTTGATTCCTGGGTTGGGAAGATCCCCTGGAGAAGGGAAAGGGTACCTGCTCCAGTAAACTGACCTAGAGAATTCCATGGACTGTATAGTCCATGGGGTCACAAAGTGCTGAACATGAAATTGTGACTTTCACTTTTCACTATAGGTGAGGCAATACTGGAGTAGCCTGGGCTCCTATCTCAATCTGATTGATTTGGTTGGTGTCTTTATACAAAGAAGGAGAAAGACACACAGAAGGGTAGTCAGTTCAGTTCAGTTCAGTTCAGTCACTCAGTTGTGTCCGACTCTTTGTGACCCCATGAATCACAGCACACCAGGCCTCTGTGTCCATCACCAACTACCAGAGTTCACTCAAACTAATGTCCATCGAGTCAGTGATGCCATCCAGCCATCTCATCCTCTGTTGTCCCCTTCTCCTCCTGCCCCCAATCCCTCACAGCCACAGGGTCTTTTACAATGAGTCAACTCTTTGCATGAGGTGGCCAAAGTACTGGAGTTTCAGCTTCATTATCAGTCCTTCCAATGAACACCCAGGACTGATCTCCTTTAGAATGGACTGGTTGGAACTCCTTGCAGTCCAAGGGACTCTCAAGAGTCTTCTCCAACACCACAGTTCAAAAGCATCAATTCTTTGGTGCTCAGCTTTCTTCACAGTTCAACTCTCACATCCATACATGACCACTGGAAAAACCATAGCCTTGACTAGATGGAGCTTTGTTGGCAAAGTAATGTCTCTGCTTTTGAATATGCTATCTAGGTTGGTCATAACTTTTCTTCCAAGGAATAAGCGTCTTTTAATTTCATGGCTGCAGTCACCATCTGCAGTGATTTTGGAGCCTCCCAAAATAAAGTCTGACACTGTTTCCACTGTTTCCCCATCTATTTCCCATGAAGTGATGGGACCAGATGCCATGATTTTCGTTTTCTGAATGTTGAGCTTTAAGCCAACTTTTTCACTCTCCTCTTTCACTTTCATCAAGAGGCTTTTTAGCTCCTCTTCACTTTCTGCCATAAGGGTGGTGTCATCTGCACATCTGAGGTTATTGATATNATTTCTTTCAGAATTTTCCACAGTTTATTGTGATCCACACAGTCAAAGGCTTTGGCATAGTCAATAAAGCAGAAATAAATGTTTTTCTGGAACTCTCTTGCTTTTTCCATGATCCAGCAGATGTTAATTTGATCTCTGGTTCCTCTGCCTTTTCTAAAATCAGCTTGAACATCTGGAAGTTCACAGTTCACGTATTGCTGAGGCTTGGCTTGGAGAATTTTGAGCATTACTTTACTAGCGTGTGAGATGAGCACAATTGTGCGGCAGTTTGAGCATTCTTTGGCATTGCTTTTCTTTGGGATTGGAATGAAAACTGACCTTTTCCAGTCCTGTAGCCACTGCTGAGTTTTCCGAATTTGCTGGCATATTGAGTGCAGCACTTTCACAGCATCATCTTTCAGGATTTGAAATAGCTCAACTGGAATTCCATCACCTCCACTAGCTTTGTTCATAGTGATGCTTTCTAAGGCCCTCTTGACCTCACATTCCAGAATGTCTGGCTCTAGATGAGTGATCACACCATTGTGATTATCTGGGTCGTGAAGATCTTTTTTGTACAGTTCTTCTGTGTATTCTTGCCACCTCTTCTTAATATCTTCTGCTTCTGTTAGGTCCATACCATTTCTGTCCTTTATCGAGCCCATCTTTGCATGAAATGTTCCCTTGGTATCTCTAATTTTCTTGAAGAGCTCTCTAGTCTTTCTCATTCTGTTGTTTTCCTCTATTTCTTTGCATTGATACCTGAGGAAGACTTCCTTATCTTTCCTTGCTTTTCTTTGGAACTCTGCATTCAGATGCTTATATTTTTCTTTTCTCCTTTGCTTTTTGCTTCTCTTCTTTTCACAGCTATTTGAAAGGCCTCCTCAGACAGCCATTTTGCTTTTTTGCATTTCTTTTCCATGGGAATGGTCTTGATCCCTGTCTCCTATACAATGTCATGAACCTCCATCCATAGTTCACCAGGCACTCTGTCTATCAGATCTAGTCCCTTAAATCTATTTCTCACTTCCACTGTATAATCATAAGGAATTTGATTGAGGTCATACCTGAATGGTCTAGTGGTTTTCCCCACTTTCTTCAATTTAAGTCTGAATTTGGCAATAAGGAGGGTAATAGCAACATGAAAATGGAAACAGATTGGAGCTATGCTACCATAAGACAAAGAATGCTTGGGGCTATCAGAAAGAAAGAAGAAAGAGAGGATCTTCTTGAGGCTTCAGAGGCATCATGGCCCTGCTGAGACCTTAATTTCAGAATTCTGCCCTCCAGAACTGACAGACAACAAATATCTGTTATTTAAAACAGATTTTCAGGGTACATTTTTACAGCAGCTTGGGAAAACAATTTAGTAGTCTTAAGGTCTGTGGTGTCACTTACTAGACAGATAGCCTTTGCCCAGGTATGGCATAACCTAGCTGTTAAGAGCAGAAGCATGGGTGCATCATGGTTGCTACATGGTAAACTTAGGAAGCCAGATTCTGGGGATCAAATAGCAACTCTGCCCCTTCCTGCATGTCTGATCTTATTGTTGCATTGTTGTTCAGTCGTTAAGTCATACCCGACTCTTTGTGATCCTATGGACTGCAAAACACCAGACTTCCCTGTCCTTCACTATCACCCAGAGTTTGCTCAAGCTCATGTTCATTGTGGCAGTGATGCTATCTAACCATTTCATCCTCTACTGCCCCCTTTTCCTTTTGCATTCAATCTTTCCCAGCATCGGCATCTTTTCCAATGAACTGGGTCTTTGCATCAGATGGCCAAACTATTGATGCTTCAGCTTCAGCATCAGTTCTTCCAACAGATATTCAGGGTTGATTTCCTTTAGGATTGACTGGTTTGATCTCCTTGCAGTCCAAAGGACTCTCACAATTCAAAAGCATCAGTTCTTTGGCACCCAGCCTTCTTTATGGTCCAATTCTCATATCCATACATGACTACTGGAAAAACTATAACATTGACTCATATGGACCTTTGCTGGCAAAATGATGTCTCTGCTTTTTAATATGCCCTCTAGATTTGTCATAGCTTTCCTTTCAAGGAGCAAGCATCTTTTAATTTCATGGCTGCTGTTATACAGATTATGCAATTTATCTGTGATTTATTTCCTCATCTGTTAAATGCAAACAAGATTAATAACAAAATAGCAAGACTTACCTCAGAACTGTATTATGAAGACTAAATGAATACTTATAACAGCTGTTCTTGTTTAGTTGCTAAGTTGAATCTGTCTCTTGTGACCCCATGGACTGCAGTCTGCCAGCCTCCTCTGTCCGTTGGATTTCCCAGGCAAGACTACTGGAGTGGGTTGCCATTTCCTTCTCCAGAGGGTCTTTCTGACCTAGGGGTTGAACCTGAGTCTCTTAGAGTGGCAAGTGGATTCTTTACCACTGAGCCACCAGGGAAGCCAACTTACAGCTGTACCTGGCCTAAATTAGTGCTGCATAATGCTGTTACTATTAACCTCTTGGTAGTTTGGTTCTCCCATCGAAACTGAGATTATAAGAGTACCTGTTATATGTTAGAGGGTGCAGAGTGCTTAAAACAGTATTCAAAAGATTAGTAAAAGCTCAAATATTAGCTGTTATTTTTTGCAAGTTATAAATACATAGAAGGTGTTCTGAAAGTTTTTGCTAAATTAATAAATAGATGAAATAAGTGTAATGTGAAGTGTATTTTAATATTATTGTTGTCTTATTTCATAAATCACTTTCTACTTCTATGCTAATAATTTGTGTATGTGCCATAGCCCCTAGTGTATTATATGTTGAAATGGTCATCTCCTTTTATTTATGACTGATGAATGTAAGTTTAGTCTCTGAAATTTCTCATTCTTAGGTAAAGAAATCATTGTCTTTTATTTCCTATCTTTATTTCCTTATTTCTCTTACATATAAAATGAGGATATTGTCCTAAATAATCTCTCAGGTCCTTTCATACTATGAATATTTCATAACTCTGATATTCTGAAGATTAAACTCTGGGATATTAAAGTCTGAGTCTTCTTTGCAGACCAATAGTTTGAAGCAGTCTATTTAGAAAATTGTTGTCGTTTAGTCACTAAATCGTATTCACCTCTTTTGCAACCCTTGAAATGTAGCCCACCAGGCTCCTGTGTACATGGAAATTTTCAGGCAAGAATACTGGAGTGGGTTGCCATTTCCTTCTCCAATTAGCAAAATACAATAATTTAAACAAAAACATCTCTATAAGGGCTCAACAAAAGTGTTGAGCTGCCAGAAAAACAAAACAAAACATACATGAGGATCAATCAATAGAGATTAGATCAATACATTAAAGATCAATCAATAGAATGGAAAGAAAAAATAAAGGGAAATGAACAGAGTCTTAAAGAAGCGTGGAGTACCATTAACATATACCCATGTAAACAATGAAAAATCCAGAAGAGGAGAGAGAGAAAAAGACAGAAAATTTATTTGAAGAAATTATGACTGGAATCTTTCCAGATCTGATGGAAAACATTAATTTTCAACTCCTCCAACACAGCAAAATTGTCCCCAACACAACAAAATCTTCATCTAGACATATAATGCTCAAATTATAGAAAGCCAAGGACAGAAAATTTTGAAAGAAGAAAGAAAAGATGACTTTTAATGTACAAAAGAATCTCAATAAGATTAACAATGGACTTTTTATTGGAAGCATTGAAGGTCAGAAGACTTTGCAATGACATATTCAAAGTGCAATGACATATTCAAAGTGCTAAAAGAAAAACCTGTGGCTCAAGAAACCTGTACCTAGCAAAACTTTAAAAAGTGAAAGGAAAATAAGACATTTTCAGATAATCAAGGCTCCTTAATGAAGCTTCCCAGGTTCTTTCTCCCTACATTGGACATACTTTGACCCACATTAACATCTTAGGTCTTAGCAGAGGTGTGTGGTCATGTCATTTACACAGAAAATGCCATTTAGGTTGTAAATCATCCCCATTTTATACTTAGAAAAGTACTTGGCTTATACCACATTTTCCAGACAACTGTACCCAAGAAGCCCAGAAGTTTTAGTTGTTTGTTATATCAGGAGCAGTTTTAAACAATATTACATATTGTACTGAAAGCAACTGATAGAAAAGGAATCTACTGTGTGCCAGTAGCAAGTTTATAAGAAGATAAGATTGAATCACCTGCCTTGTTTCTTTCCCCTGGGCTTTCCTCAAAATGGGAAAAAGCATCTATATCTCAGACCTTTCCTTTCATATTGCTGGAATGTTGATGTCAAATTATCCACAAAATGACCCATCAGAATCCTTTGGACAGAAAGTGTACATGCTGCAAATATCTGGAGAAAAAGAGCTGAACCATTAGTGCTGGTAATTGTCCATCTATATTCTTCTCACATCAGTGAAAGAATAGATTTCTTTGCACTTGCCAAGTATAAGCATATTATAGATTCATACTATAAGTGATTAAATTAAAAAATTTTCATTTCACTGAAAACTCAAACAATGCAAGACCTTTACAAAATTAAATAAAACTCTGCTTCTGTTGGTCACTGTAATTATCTTATTCTGGAACACTATGTGTAATTGAGTTTTGAATTGAAGCCAGTAGAGCAAGTCTGTCAAAATCAATTCAATTGATTTTCATTTATGCAGATGCATTGAGTTCTACAGTGGTTGAAGTTCTTTATTGAATGGATTATATTCTAGATGAAGACCAGTTTTTCATATTCTAAAATCTTTCACACCCCAAAACTTTCCATAGATATTTTGAAAACTTTCCTGAACAAATAATAAGGCAAGTATGCTTATACTAAGCTAAGCAATTACTTCTAAAATTAAAAATACTGAGTTAACTTTTTGAAATGGAATTACTAAGACTGTAAAATACAAATAACTCTAATAGGAATTTTCCAAACATATAGAATATTTATGTAACATAAAACAAGGATAGACCAAAATGTTAACCACCAATTGGCTGTGGTCTGGAGTTGCCAGGGATCATCCTGAGGCCAAATAAAGACAAGCAAAATGGAGAGATCAATTTTTTTAAAAAAATTAAGCATCAGTTGTCAAATTTTACCTTTATAAAAGTAAAAGCTTTTGCAAAAAAGTTTTTTCAAACTTGCTTTTGGAAAAAAATAGCTATTCAGGTGAAATTACTTAGTTTACATTATTCTAATGCATTGATTTAACATCTATTAAATTATCCACTAATGAGTTAGCATAAAATCTTAAATTATCTGAGATGGAATGAAGGGGCAATAGGAAGCAATTTTTAAAATACCTTACATCAATTCAACTAGACACAATTATTTTTATGTGCCATCTCATATAGAGTAATTGGAGCATAGTGTTACCTCATTTATTATCACTTACATGAATAAGGAGTTCCATATCCAATGAAGTATGTATCCAGAATTTTATGATGCTATTTAGCAAACTTTACTGTTGTTTTATTCATAACCTCAATATGATTGTAATTTGTTAAAGTCCAATAACACTTTAAAATAATTGTCTCCAAATTTATTGCTAGATGGCATAATTAATTTTTCATTAGAGTTGCAACCATTCATATTATACTCGATGTTGTCATATTTCATAGACCAATTGCAGTATTTTAATTTTGAAAAAAATTACCATTGGTACTTTTTTTGAGTATTTTCTTTGGGTCACCCATGCATAAGCTCTAACATAGGTGTCTTAAGGAGAAAAAAGCTACTTTCACTTAGATAGTCATGGGGTTTCTGTGACCTTGGAGAGCTGTTATCAAGGATGTACTGTTTCCCCACAAGAAAGAAATTGATTAGTTGGGAGGCTAACAATGATCTTTTTCATAAAGCTATATCACTTAGCTCCTTAAACAAACTAGAATTATTTCAGTTAAGATATCAGGGGAAAACTCTAGGGTCATTTTGCATTTTCATATATCAAATCTTGAATTACAACTTCGTATACAAATTGCCTCACCTAGAAGTGGTTTCATGTGATTTACGTTCTTGCCTGGAGAATCCCAGGGATGGCGGAGCCCAGTGGGCTGCCATCTGTGGGGTCGCACAGAGTCGGACACGACTGAAGCGACTTAGCAGCAGCAGCAGAAGTGGTTTCACGTGATTTACTAAAGGCAACTTGGATTTTCTAATTGTGCTATTTAGGATAGCACCCATAGAATCAAGTGATCAAAACGACAGAGTTCTATACCACATATAAAATTTTTTCAAAGTTCAAAATATGAAAAGAATATTCATTTGTAAACTATTTTCAAATTCCCACTCACGATCACATGAAAGCATGTTGAAATTGCTTCATGTACAGGCAACTAATCCTTTGATTTAAAGAAAAATTGAAGAAACTTCAATTGTTCTTATTTCTGTAGGTGAGAAATGTTGAATGACTTGCTCACAATGATCAATGTAATTCCTAGAATTAGGGTTAGTGGGGTATTTTTTAAAAATCCGACAAATTTTAAGTAAAAATGAGATCCAGAGGGCAAAGGTGCAGCTCATTGGACCTAAAAGCCCTTCCTGAAATAGTTGTCATGGATCAAAACAACAGTCTTCCTAAATATTAAATAGATTTTCTGAGTTTTGGGGACTGAGAACTACACTCAAACATATCATTCTCAAAATGTTGAAAACCAGACATAAAGAGAATATCTTGAAATCAGTAAGAGAAAAATGACTCACCACATATAATGGAAAGGCAATAAGGTTAACAGTTAACTTCTTAACAACAACAGCAAAGAGCAGAAGGCAATAGAATAGCATATTTAAGTAACTGAAAGGGAAAGAATTTCATGTAAGAATCTTACATCATGTAAAATATTTTTCAAAAATTAAAGGAAGATAAAGTCATTTCCAGTTATATGTGAGAGGAACTCATTATTAGCCAATCTATTTTATACAAAACACTGAAAGAAATTCTTAAGGCTGAAAGCAGAAGAAACGAGACAATAAATCCACAGGATGAGAAAACATAAAAAGCATTGGTAAAGGTAATTATGTACATAATTAAAAAGGCAATATAATTGCATTTTTCTTTTTCTTTCTTTTCTTAGATGATTTTAAATGTTTATATATCTATCTAGTATCTGTCTCTTATACACATCTCTACTGCCCCCTTTTCCTTTTGCATTCAATCTTTCCCAGCATCGGCATCTTTTCCAATGAACTGGGTCTTTGCATCAGATGGCCAAACTATTGATGCTTCAGCTTCAGCATCAGTTCTTCCAACAGATATTCAGGGTTGATTTCCTTTAGGATTGACTGGTTTGATCTCCTTGCAGTCCAAAGGACTCTCACAATTCAAAAGCATCAGTTCTTTGGCACCCAGCCTTCTTTATGGTCCAATTCTCATATCCATACATGACTACTGGAAAAACTATAACATTGACTCATATGGACCTTTGCTGGCAAAATGATGTCTCTGCTTTTTAATATGCCCTCTAGATTTGTCATAGCTTTCCTTTCAAGGAGCAAGCATCTTTTAATTTCATGGCTGCTGTTATACAGATTATGCAATTTATCTGTGATTTATTTCCTCATCTGTTAAATGCAAACAAGAATAATAACAAAATAGCAAGACTTACCTCAGAACTGTATTATGAAGACTAAATGAATACTTATAACAGCTGTTCTTGTTTAGTTGCTAAGTTGAATCTGTCTCTTGTGACCCCATGGACTGCAGTCTGCCAGCCTCCTCTGTCCGTTGGATTTCCCAGGCAAGACTACTGGAGTGGGTTGCCATTTCCTTCTCCAGAGGGTCTT
>SJYT01017433.1:271054-298304 GCA_006410635.1 Cephalophus harveyi
GATGTTGGCAATTTGATCTCTGGTTCCTCTGCCTTTTCTAAAACCAGCTTGAACATCAGAAAGTTCACGGTTCACGTATTCCTGAAGCCTGGCTTGGAGAATTTTGAGCATTACTTTACTAGCGTGTGAGATGAGTGCAATTTTGTGGTAGTTTGAGCATTCTTTGGCACAGAACTATAAGAGACTGATAAAAGAAATTGGGGGCTTCCCTCATACCTCAGTTGGTAAAGAATCCACCTGCAATGCAGGAGACCACGGTTTGATTCCTGGGTCAGGAAGATCCACTGGAGAAGGGATAGGCTACCCACTTCAGTATTCTTGGGCTTCCCCTGTGGCTCAGTTGTTAAAGAATCTGCCTGCAATAGGGGAGACCTGGGTTCAATTCCTAGGTTGGGAAGATCCCCTTGAGAAGGGAAACGATGCCCACTCCAGTATTCTGGCCTGGACAATATATACAGGGACTATATATAGTTCATAGTGGATTGCAAAGAGTCAGACACAACTGATTTTCACTTCACGTTACTTCACTAAAAGAAATTGGAGAGAACACAAACAAATGGCAAGATATATTGTGTTCATAGATTGAAAGAGTTAATATTTTTAAAATAACCATACCTATACAAGGCACTGTATACATTTAATGCAAGCTCAATCAAAATACAAAGGTATTTTTTAAAGAACTAAAATAAAAATTTCCAACGTTTGTATGGAAACAAAATACCTCAAAGAACCAAAACAATCTTGAGAAAGAAGAATGAATACTGGGGGTATTATGGCTCCTGATTTCAAACTTACATTACAAAGTTATAATACTCAAAAGAATATGGTACTGGCACAAAAACAGACACATACATGGAACAGAATAGAAAGCCCAGAAACAAACACACACTTATACGATCAATTAATATAGGAGAAAGGAGGCTAGAATATACAGGGAGTGGGAAGACAACGTCTTCAATAAATAGTGTTGGGAAAACTTGAAAGCTGCATGCTACTTTGTTGTACCCTGTACAAAAATAAACTACAATGGATAAGACATGAAACCATAAAAATTCTAGAGTACACTTTCTTGCATCTGTCTTGGCAATATTTCTTTGGATATGTCTCCTTAGGCAAAGAAAGCAAAAGAAAAAAAAAAAAATAACCAAATGGTACTACATCAAACTAAAATGGTTTTCAGAAGAAAAGAAAATTATCAACAAAATGAAAAGACTGCCCACTGAATGAGAGAAGATACTTGTAAACAATATATCTGATAGGTTAATTTGCAAAATGTACAAATAATGCATATAACTCAACATCAGAACAAACAATCTAATTAAGAAATGACAGGACCTGAATAGACATTTTTCCAAAGAGAGACTTGAAAAATAATGCTCAACATCACTTATCATTAGAGAAATGTAAACCAAAACAGTAGGATATTACCTCACACCTGTCACAATGACTGTTACCAAATGACAAGAAACAGCAAGTGTTTACAAGGATGTGCATCAAAGAGAACCTTCATGAACTGTTGATGAGGCTGTAAACTGATTCTTCCTTGGCAAACTGCATCTTGGATTCGTAAAATGGGATGCTCACCCCTTTGGATTGGGAAGTTCAGTGAGGCAGCAGCCACAAGGGCAAGGTTTTCTCCACCCTGCTTGTTAGCATGTCAGGATGCATGCATTCCTCATGAATAGAGTCTAAGCTTCTTCGGACCTCTTATCTGTCTCAGACCTTCTCTCTGTCTCATGTGACCTATTGCTTCTGCTCAGACACAACAAAATGAAAAGACTGCCCACTGAATGAGAGAAGATACTTGTAAACAATATATCTGATAGGTTAATTTGCAAAATGTACAAATAATGCATATAACTCAACATCAGAACAAACAATCTAATTAAGAAATGACAGGACCTGAATAGACATTTTTCCAAAGAGAGACTTGAAGGGCTGCGAGATCCAGATTACGCCTCGATCTGCTCATTACTTAGCTTGAGTAATATAGACCTTCTCTTCTCTAAGATTCCCTCCAGGGTTCAGGTCCTGACCCAACGTCTTTTTTCTGGTCCTACTTGGTTTTCATGACACCTTTCTTGCATCTTTGATCGTGTAAGAATTCTTATGCCAGTTTTTAGTTCATTTTCTGTGACAATTTCACATGTAGATGCATTTTTGATTTGTTTGTGGGACTTAGTGAACTCTGTGTACTCCCATTCCACTGTATTTCCCTTCTTTTATTTACTTTTTTATTGAGTGTTCAGTGGACTAACATATCAAAAAGAATATCACTTTTGGTTGATATGAAGCAACATTTTTCTCTATGATTTTCTTATATGAGGCCTTCTCCACCTATAGGGCATCACTGATCTTCAGATTACCATATGAAATCAAAAGTAGAAGTAACTCATCCTAGAGAAAATAGTACTTTTTTCTGAGATGTACCCTGAGGAAGAAGTTGATTTGAACTAGATATGACTTTGGCTTAAGAAAAACTAATCCAGTTTGTGCAACAGCCTCAGTTATGGGATGTTTCCATAAACCAGCTTTATTTCATCTTATTGTCTTTATCTTCTTTCATCAAAACCATCTTCTCCACCTTTTACAGATATCCTAAGCAGAATCCAGAACTGTACTCAGGTTCTGAAAAATAAAATATAACCCAGTTGAAAACTCCAAATTATATTCAAATTTTACCCTATCTACTCATTTGGACCAGGGCAAGGTAGTCAACTCACTACACAGTTGAGTGATCTGCCTACTCACATCTTCAACTCAAGCATTTTGGAGTGTGAGAATGAATTAATCCGCTTCTGATGTACCTCTCACTCCCTCCTCTTCCAAGGTTAACTTTGTTGGGGTGAGGAGTAGAGAATAGATGATCTCCCTGGAGAATTAGCAAACTCTTGATTACCAGGAGATATCTCTGATGGTTTCTAGATTTTTATTTCTTCTGCAACAAGACCATGAAGATCTCCATGATTCCCTAGGGTGATACTCAGCTCTATCCTGGCTTCATCTGTTACTGCAAATGCTCTCAGATAGTCTCCCTTCAGCACCACATGGCTTTATCTTTCACCTAACTTTGGATAGAATGCCAAAACTGTTGAGACCCTCTTCTTCACTGTACAATGAACTAATCCTTTCATTCTCTGCTTCCCAAGAACATGACAGTATAGTATGAACCATCCCTACTAGAGCAGGATTATCCAGTAAGCTTCAATCTTTGTAAAATTTCCATGTAAGAAATAGGCACCAGTTTATCATTATTCCCCTGGAGGAGGCATGGCAACTCACTCCAATATTCTTACATGGATAATCCATGGAGCCTGGTGGGCTACAGTCCATGCGGTCCCAGAATGTTAGACATGACTGAAGCAGCTGAGTAGGCAGGCATGCTACCATCATTCTACAGACACTCAGCGACAAAGGCCAAGCTTTCCCAAGAACATCTTGCCCACATTTCTTCCCACTCCAGGGCCAGCCCCAGGTCTTCACATAAAGTTTGCATTTCAGCAGCCATTGAGCTGGAGACTAAGATGCACAACTCTCCTTATAAGAATCCCTATCTCTCAAGTGATTCTCAGACCTCCACCCACTCAGACTTCCTGGAGTTTGGAGAGTGAGACAAAGCCTATTCCCTATAACCCTGAACTTCTGAGAACTCTCACTCCTGCTTCCTGCAACTGCTCTCTGATGTCCTTCCAATCAATAATCTCAGAGTATAGACTGAAGAGAGGAGGGTGGTGAGAAATTTTTGACTCACAAAGGAGAAAAGGAGGATTCTTATGACTACTTGTAAGGTGTGGGAAAGGTCCTTCACACACTGATAGCTCTCTTTAGAATGTGAAATGGACTATCTCCTGCCATAACTATAAATAAGAATGTTAGAGCCATCTATGATTCTGGCCTTCCCAATGTGAATTGATGAGACTGGAGGGCACCCCAAAGGGAAAACAATGCTGCAATACAGCTGCTGCCACTCCCTATGGATAGAAGGTTGGGAAATATGAAAATGCAGGATGCTGGTGCTAGATAGCTGAGATTCATATGAAAGGAATGAGTTCAGTGAGCCCAGATACTTGTATCTTCTTATGGATAAACGAAAGCTACATTCCTTAAATTGAGATATCTGGTTTTCTTTAATTAACAATAATCTTTGATGTTCAGACTATCTGTCCCCTTTGTTGCAATCTTCTGTATAACCTGATTCTTCCCCTCTCCCCTGCCTGCTCAGAACAGTTTCTCTGGGCTACTTGAGATGCTGCCTCCCAGGCACAGGACTCTCAGCCCTCAGGCTGTGACTTTATTTTAGTTGACAAGAATACAGGTTGCTTAGAACCTACTTATTTTAGAATTCTAATGATCATTTGAGAGTTCAAAAGAGAAATTCCATGCAACATCCTATTATGGGATGCAGCTGGAACAGAACAGTAAAAATTCCCCCAAATTTACCAATCAGAATTTTTTCTAGCAGTGTTCTGAAGCCATTGAAAAGAAAGTTTACTGAAAGTCTACTAGATTTGTGTGAAGGTTAATATTTTTAAAAAATTATATGTATTGGAAATATTTCCATTATTTATCATTGAATATGTTCCTTATCTTGTATTTCAAGATAAGATACATCTTATACAATACAAGATAAGGAACATCTTATACAATATGATCCTGTTGATATATGTATTGGTTTGTATCTGGACCACGAAATCAATAGGAAATGGTTGACTTACCTTCACAGTGGGATGGATATAGGGAAATATGGCAGGGGGAAAAGGGAAGGATCAAAAGGCAGAGCATAGAGGATTTTTAGGGCAGTGAAACGATTCTGTATGATGCTACAATGGTGGGTATGTGTCATCATACATTTGTCCAAATGCACAGAATATGCACCACCAAAAATAAACTATAATGGAAACCATGGGCTTTAAGTGATTATGATGTGCCAATGTAGGTTCGTCTATTATAGCAAATATAACCCTCTAGTGGGCAATGTTGATGGTGGGGAAAGCTATGCTTGTTGGGGGCAGGGAGTATATGAGAAATCTCTAGTGTCTGCTCAATTTTGCTATGAACCTAAAATTACTCTAAAAAGTAGGCCTTCCTCTACTATGATAGTTGGGAAAGATGAAGCTACTTTATGAATAACCTTCATACTTCGCAAGTCAGAAAGGAGAGTTTACAGTACTTGAAAACAAACCAAAAAACTCTAATCATGTGGAGTCTATCTTTGTGTCCTTCAAATCCAAATTGACTTGAATTCCCTCAGGCTGTTATTAAAACCACACATCAACTCTCTATAATTCAGGGTGTCTTATTAATCTTTAAATTTTCTTAAAAATTTATAAATTCAATTTTCTTAAAAATTTATGAATTTTAAATTCTTATAAAACTTATAAAATTTTTTTTAAATTATATACTTTTAAAAAAATTATAAAATTTTAAGAAATTTATAAATTTCTTAAAGTTTATAAAATTTATTTTTCTTTAAAATTTATTAAAAATTTTCTTTAAAAATTTATAAATAACCAAAAATTTGTCAATAACCAAAAATATTTCAGTAGGCAAATATTTTCATGTTGCAACTGCAAAACAGTTAATTCTGTCACAGTCAATTTAAAAAGGAGTGGATATAATTATGAATAAAAATGCAGCAATTAGAGAACAGTGAATGTTCAAAAACATAAATAAATCATGTATAAAAATATAGGGATGGACATATATATACATATCTACACACATCTATATGTCTACATATATCCCTACACATCCATACACACATAAATAATACATATATACACGTATACTTAAAGTTGATCACAGCTAATGACTTTCTTAAGCAAAGTTTAAGAGATCAATTTCAAGTATAAATTTTTTGTCCACTTTATTAACAATTGTAGGGACCTTCCTGATGGTCCAGTGGTTAAAAATCTGCTTGCCAACGCAGGGGACAGGGGATCAACTAAGTCCAGCTGTCACAACTATAAGCCTGTGCTCCAGAACCCAGAAGCACAGAGCTCCAGAGGTGCAACTACTGAAGCCTGCACACCACAACTAGAGAGAGCCCACGCACAGCAATGAAAACTCAACACTGCCTAAAAAAAAAGAAAGAAAGGAAGAATTGTATGGCTGGGGTTTTAATTCAGGTTTCATATTCAAGAGACTTTTTATCCCAAACATCATTGTCACCATATGTGCTACCACGTGCTCTGACCACTTTCCAAGGAGCACTGTTACATCTGCAAAAAATCTGCCCACTTGTCCAGTCTCCTGGTTGCTCAGGATAGCCACACATCAAGTTATTGGCAAAGTTCAGTGATGCATTGTGTCATAAAAATAACATATGGTAAATAAGTTGTGTATGTTGAATTATGTCCCCCCAACCAACATATGCAGAATATATCATGAGAAATGCAGGGCTGGAAGAAGCACAAGCTGGAATCAAGATTGCCAGGAGAAATATTAATAACCTCAGATATGCAGATGACAGCACCCTTATGGCAGAAAGTGAAGAGGAACTAGAAAGCCTCTTGATGAAAGTGAAAGAGGAGAGTGAAAAAGTTGGCTTAAAGCTCAACATTCAGAAAACGAAGATCATGGCATCTGGTCCCATCACTTCATGGGAAATGGATGGGGAAACAGTGGAAACAATGTCAGACTTTATTTTTGGGGGCTCCAAAATCACTGTAGATGATGACTGAAGCCATGAAATTAAAAGACACTTACTCCTTGGAAGAAAAGTTATGACTAACCTAGATAGCATATTCAAAAGCAGAGACATTACTTTGCCAACAAAGGTCCGTCTAGTCAAGGCTATGGTTTTTCCTGTGGTCATGTATGGATGTGAGAATTAGACTGTGAAGAAAGCTGAGTGTCAAAGAACTGATGCTTTTGAATGGTGGTGTTGGAGAAAACTCTTGAGAGTCCGTTGGACTGCAAGGAGATCCAACCAGTCCATCCTAAAGGAGACCAGTCCTGGGTGTTCATTGGAAGGACTGATTTTGAAGCTGAAACTCCAATACTTTGGCCATCTTATGTGAAGAGTTGACTCACTGGAAAAGACCATGATGCTGGGAGGGATTGGGGGCAGGAAGAGAAGAGAACAACAGAGGATGAGATGGCTGGATGGCATCACCGACTCGATGCACATGAGTTTGGGTGAACTCCGGGAGTTGGTGATGGGAACGGAGGCCTGGTGTGCTGCGATTCATGGGGTCGCAAAGAGTCGGACACAACTGAGCCACTGAACTGAACCAACATAAGACATGTTGAAGTCTTAACCCCTAATACTGCAGAAAGTGACCTCATTTATAAATAGGACATTGCAGACAGAGTTAAGATGAGGTCACAGGGGAGCGGGATGGGGGCTGTAAATCAATATGCCGCTGCTGTGCTGTGCTCAATCATGTCCAGCTCTTTGCGCCCCCATGGACTTTAACCTGCCAGACTCCTATGTCCATGGGATTTCCCACGCAAGAATACTGGAGTGGGTTGCCATTTCCTTTTGGCAACTGGAGTTGCAACTCCAGTATGGAATACTGAAGTGGGATCCCATTTCTCAGGGATCAAACCTGACACTCCTCCATCTCCTGCATTGACAGGCAGGTTTTTTTCTTTTCTTTCATTTTTTTTTTAAACTCTGAGTCACCTGGGAAGATTGAATCAATATGACTGATTTCTTAATAAAAAGGGAGAATTGGGGCACAGAGACAGACATGCACAGAGGGAAAATGCCATGCAAACAGGAAGGCAGAGAGATGGCTGATCTGTCAACAAGCCAAGGAATATAAAAAATTGCTATCAAATCACCAAGAGCTCTCTCCCTTGATGGTTCAGGGTAAAAAATTAGCCTGCAATTCAGGAGACCTGGGTTTGACCCCTGGGTCAGGAAGATCCCCTGGAGAAGTGATAGGCTACCCACTCCAGTATTCTTGCCTGAAGAATTCCGTGGACAGAGGAGACTAGTGGGCTATAGTCCATGGGGTCCCAAAGAGTTGGACATGACTCAGTGACTAACACACACCAAGAGCTAGGAGAGAGGCCTGGAACAAACTTCTCACAGCCTCAGAAGGAGCTAACCCTGCCCACACCTTGATCTCACATTTCTAGCCTCTGGGGGCTGTTAGGGAATTAATTTCTATTGTTTAAACTAAATAAATAAATAAATAAAACATACATAAATAAGTAAAGGTGGAGGATGTATCAATATAATTCTCTTGATGTGTGAGTGGATGTGGTGGTTTATATAGGGGTATATCAGTGAGAAATGCGGCATTACTGACTTACCTCTATGGTGAGGTGGGGTGTAGAGAAATAGTAGAAGAGACACTTCAGATGTAGCTTCTTCTCTACAGTGAGTCCATATTCTCAATATTGTATTTCATATTCTGTTATATTTTCATAATGTAAAATCATCATATTTTTACAGTAAAACTCATAAAATCTATTGAAAATGATGCATGAAAGTAAAATAAGGAAATCTATCATTTGCCATTTCTATTTCTTTAAATTGATAAATATATTTGAAGAAAATTATTTCCTCCTTATTGAAAGAATTTTGCTATGAAATATTCAGAATTCTTTCTGCCTCAGTACCAATATATGTTAGATTTGTACCATTCATAATCTTTTCTAACTCAAAAAAGGGTCTGATTTAATAAATATGTAAAGGACTTATTATTATTAATGAATGTGGAAGGAGAAAATAAATCACCATGTCTCTGTTTCATAAATAGTGTGAAACAGGTAGAAAGAGTGATGGTCTCCAAGAGGAGCAGACCAAGTACAGCACCACTAGCAAGAACAGCCAGGGAGAGGGCCTGGCCACTATCTGCCAGGGGAAGTTCAGTTTGTCAGAGTCCAGCTGAGACCTGGACACCAAACCCAAGAGGGGAAGTCAGCAGTCAAAACCATATAAGTGGTGCCTAACTGCTTTACCCACTATTGATGAAGAGAAATCCTTTACTATTTCACACTCCACGTTCATGGGGGCTGAGTATTGCCTTCATCTGACCTTCATGCTTTATGGACTTTGCAGATGGTGACTAAAGTCATGTGAGGGAAGTCAGCCCCAAATGACCCGAGTATTCCTCCTGGGCTCTTCTCTCATAAACCAGTACTTTCTTCTTTTGGAGGAACTCCTCCTCCTCCTTTTAACAATCTTGCAAATTTTATAAAAGAGCAAGATTGAAATTTGTTTCACAAATTATCTAGAGAGGGGTACTTGGTCCCAAAGTGATTCAGGTGTTTGTGGTGGTTGCACCTATGAGCCAACCAGTGAATGTTGTTTTTGTCTCTCTGCCCCAGGAAAGAAATCTCTCCAGAGTCCTTTCTGTACTGGATGCCCAGGTTTTTTCTGGGCTCTGCTAGGCACTTCCTATGTTCTAAGCTGGGTCTTGGTTCTGTGTTTCACCCTTCACCCCAAAAATCTAGGGGTAGGTTTGGTGGTAAAGCATCTACACACAGACACATATTACACACACACATACATGTATTCCTTCTTAAAATTTATTTATTGAAGTATAGTTCATTTACAATGTTGTATTAGTTCCATGTGTATAGCAAAGTGATTCAATTACACATACATATATATCCATTTTTAAAATGCATTTTAAAATACTGAGTATAGTTCCCTGTGTGCTCCAGTAAATCTTTGTTGGTTATGCATACATGTCTTACTGAATACTGCAAATGTAATCTGAACACAAATTCTGTAGGTTAATTTATCAATTTAAAATTAGAATTATTTGAACAGCTTTTCATTTTTTTAAAAAAGGGAACCCTCTTACACTGTTGGTGGAAATGTAAACTGATGCATACTATTATGGAGAATGGTATGGGGATGCTTTACAAAATAGGGATAAATCTACTGCATGACACAGAAATCCTACTATTTTTTCTTTTCTTTCATTTTTTTTTTAAACTCTGAGTCACCTGGGAAGATTGAATCAATATGACTGATTTCTTAATAAAAAGGGAGAATTGGGGCACAGAGACAGACATGCACAGAGGGAAAATGCCATGCAAACAGGAAGGCAGAGAGATGGCTGATCTGTCAACAAGCCAAGGAATATAAAAAATTGCTATCAAATCACCAAGAGCTCTCTCCCTTGATGGTTCAGGGTAAAAAATTAGCCTGCAATTCAGGAGACCTGGGTTTGACCCCTGGGTCAGGAAGATCCCCTGGAGAAGTGATAGGCTACCCACTCCAGTATTCTTGCCTGAAGAATTCCGTGGACAGAGGAGACTAGTGGGCTATAGTCCATGGGGTCCCAAAGAGTTGGACATGACTCAGTGACTAACACACACCAAGAGCTAGGAGAGAGGCCTGGAACAAACTTCTCACAGCCTCAGAAGGAGCTAACCCTGCCCACACCTTGATCTCACATTTCTAGCCTCTGGGGGCTGTTAGGGAATTAATTTCTATTGTTTAAACTAAATAAATAAATAAATAAAACATACATAAATAAGTAAAGGTGGAGGATGTATCAATATAATTCTCTTGATGTGTGAGTGGATGTGGTGGTTTATATAGGGGTATATCAGTGAGAAATGCGGCATTACTGACTTACCTCTATGGTGAGGTGGGGTGTAGAGAAATAGTAGAAGAGACACTTCAGATGTAGCTTCTTCTCTACAGTGAGTCCATATTCTCAATATTGTATTTCATATTCTGTTATATTTTCATAATGTAAAATCATCATATTTTTACAGTAAAACTCATAAAATCTATTGAAAATGATGCATGAAAGTAAAATAAGGAAATCTATCATTTGCCATTTCTATTTCTTTAAATTGATAAATATATTTGAAGAAAATTATTTCCTCCTTATTGAAAGAATTTTGCTATGAAATATTCAGAATTCTTTCTGCCTCAGTACCAATATATGTTAGATTTGTACCATTCATAATCTTTTCTAACTCAAAAAAGGGTCTGATTTAATAAATATGTAAAGGACTTATTATTATTAATGAATGTGGAAGGAGAAAATAAATCACCATGTCTCTGTTTCATAAATAGTGTGAAACAGGTAGAAAGAGTGATGGTCTCCAAGAGGAGCAGACCAAGTACAGCACCACTAGCAAGAACAGCCAGGGAGAGGGCCTGGCCACTATCTGCCAGGGGAAGTTCAGTTTGTCAGAGTCCAGCTGAGACCTGGACACCAAACCCAAGAGGGGAAGTCAGCAGTCAAAACCATATAAGTGGTGCCTAACTGCTTTACCCACTATTGATGAAGAGAAATCCTTTACTATTTCACACTCCACGTTCATGGGGGCTGAGTATTGCCTTCATCTGACCTTCATGCTTTATGGACTTTGCAGATGGTGACTAAAGTCATGTGAGGGAAGTCAGCCCCAAATGACCCGAGTATTCCTCCTGGGCTCTTCTCTCATAAACCAGTACTTTCTTCTTTTGGAGGAACTCCTCCTCCTCCTTTTAACAATCTTGCAAATTTTATAAAAGAGCAAGATTGAAATTTGTTTCACAAATTATCTAGAGAGGGGTACTTGGTCCCAAAGTGATTCAGGTGTTTGTGGTGGTTGCACCTAGGAGCCAACCAGTGAATGTTGTTTTTGTCTCTCTGCCCCAGGAAAGAAATCTCTCCAGAGTCCTTTCTGTACTGGATGCCCAGGTTTTTTCTGGGCTCTGCTAGGCACTTCCTATGTTCTAAGCTGGGTCTTGGTTCTGTGTTTCACCCTTCACCCCAAAAATCTAGGGGTAGGTTTGGTGGTAAAGCATCTACACACAGACACATATTACACACACACATACATGTATTCCTTCTTAAAATTTATTTATTGAAGTATAGTTCATTTACAATGTTGTATTAGTTCCATGTGTATAGCAAAGTGATTCAATTACACATACATATATATCCATTTTTAAAATGCATTTTAAAATACTGAGTATAGTTCCCTGTGTGCTCCAGTAAATCTTTGTTGGTTATGCATACATGTCTTACTGAATACTGCAAATGTAATCTGAACACAAATTCTGTAGGTTAATTTATCAATTTAAAATTAGAATTATTTGAACAGCTTTTCATTTTTTTAAAAAAGGGAACCCTCTTACACTGTTGGTGGAAATGTAAACTGATGCATACTATTATGGAGAATGGTATGGGGATGCTTTACAAAATAGGGATAAATCTACTGCATGACACAGAAATCCTACTGCTGGGCATATACCCTGAGAAAACCAAAATTCTAAAAGACATATGTACCCCAGTGTTCTTGCAGCACTATTGACAATAGCCAGAGCATAGAAGCAACCCAGATGTCCACCAATAGATGAATGGATAAAGAAGATGTGGTACATACATACAATGGAATGTTATTCAGCCATAAGAAAAGAATGAATATCAGTCAGTTTTAGTGAGGTGAATGAAGCTAGAGTCTGTTGTACACAGTGAAGTAAGTCAGAAAGAGAAAAATGAATATCATATATTAATGCATATATGTGGAATCTAGAAAAACAGGATTGATGAACCTATTTGCAGGGAAGGAATGGAAACACAGATGTAGAGCATGGATTTGTGGACACAGTGAGGCAGGGAGAAAGTGAGATGAACAGAGAAAGCAGCATCAACATGTATATACTATCATGTGTAAAATGGATCACTGGTGAGAAACTGCTGTATAAAACAGGGAGCCCAGCCCTCTGTTGGGCTCTGTGATGACCTGGCGGGAGACATTGGGGGAGGGAAGCGAAGCTCAAGAGGGAAGGGATATATGTATAATTATGGCTGACTCATATTACTGTATGGCAGAAAGCAACACAACATTGTACAGCAAGTTTACTCTAAAAAAAATAAAACAGAGAGAGAGAAAGAAAAATTCATCCTTAGATTTTATATATTGAAAAAAATATAGAAAAATCTCGTGGATTCCATGCCACCCAATTCTTACTCAGATTTGGGAATTGTTACAGCTACCTAGAAAATTGTTCAATCCTTAGGAAAATGTTTATACCAAAAACATAGGGTGGGGACTGACTCTAATTTTAAATGCTTCCTTCATTGGCTTTTTATTCTATAGTAAAATCTCTACAGTAAAAACGTACAATCACTGAAATAAAGAGAACATGGAGTGGTTGTCCTGGATTTAATAATAAAATGCAGAAAGAATATTAAAAAAAAAAACAAACAGCTTTACACTTAACTAAGGCAGTTTGAATAATGGGATCACAAGAGAAAAAGAAAGTGAAAAGAAAAATCAGAATTACTAGTTAAAGACAGAAATGTTTTAATGGGAATATCACTCATCAGTCTGCATTCTAGTCAATAGACTCATATTAGATGATCTGAAACTAACCTAAGAAGTGAATTTGTACAAGTTAAAAAAGTTCTGTGCTGTTCTTAGTCATTCAGTCATGTCCAACTCTTTGTGACCCCATGGACTGTAGCCCACCAGGCTCCTCTGTCCATGGGGATTCTCCAGGCAAAAATACTGGAGTGGGTTGCCATGCCCTCCTCCAGGGGGTCTTCCCAACCCAGGTCTCCCGCATTGAGGGCAGATTATTTACCAACTAAGCCACCAGGGAAATCCTAAAAAAGTTCAGCATTCAGTCAGTTCAGTTGCTCAGTCATGTCCAACTCTTTGCAACACCATGGACTGCAGCACACCAGGCTTCCCTGTCCATTACCAACTCCCGGAGTTTACTCAAACTCATGTCTATTGAGTCAGTGATGCCATCCAACCATCTTATCCTCTGTCATCCCCTTCTCTTTCCACCTTCAATCTTTCCCAGCATCAGGGACTTTTCCAATGAATCAGTTCTTCGCATCAGGTGGTCAAAATATTGGAGTTTCAGCTTCAGCACCAGTCCTTCCAGTGAATATTCAGGACTGATTTCCTTTAAGATGAACTGGTTGGATCTCCTTGCAGTCCAAGAGACTCTCAAGGGTCTTCTCCAACACCGCAGTTCAAAAGCATCAATTCTTGGGCACTCAGCTTTCTTTATAGTCCAACTCTCACTTCCATACATGACTACTGGAAAAACCATAGCTTTGGTTAGATGGACCTTTATTGGCAAAGTAATGTCTCTGCTTTTTAACATGCTGTCTAAGTTGGTCATAGCTTTTCTTCCAAGGAACAGGCATCTTTTAATTTCATGGCTACAATCACCATCTGTAGTGATTTTGGAGCCCCCAAATATAAAGCCTATCACTGTTTCCACTGTATGTATGACTATTACTACATAAAATTAAGTAAATTTTTATTAAATTAACTAACAACATATAGCTTATACTTTTGAAACACCAAGCAATATTTTTGAAATGGCAAGTGAAAATGAATGTCATATATCATTCAATGGTAATCAACTTCACAGCCCAAATAATATCAACTTTATAAATTTTTATTAAAGTTGAATATCTGTTGTAAATTTATATTTTTCAAAAATAACTAAGGATGTTTTCTTTTATCTTTATGATTAACTGAGAGTTATATTAATCATATATGATTATCAATTTTCAATTTCATATAATAATATTAAGACTCTGTCTACAAATCTTATTAAAGGCAATAAAACCTAAAACTCTTCTTTTTTGAATTGGCAGTAAAGTATCATTCTCTGGTAGTAGATATCTGCAGGGGGAGAAGAGGGGAAAAGAGGATGAGATGGTTGGTTGGCATCATCGACTCAATGGACATGAGTTTAAGCAAAATCCAGAAGATAGTGAAGGACAGGGAAACCTGGCATGCTGCAGTACATGGGGCTGCAAAGAGTCAGCCGTGACTAAGCAACTGAACAACAGCAACATTTGTGTTGTACAAGCAAGTGATTTGTTTCAAGGCTGAATGCAAGCAGTCAACAGAGAAAGAGGGATGCAACATGCATATTATTTGGGAGAACGGGTGGAACAAATTTTTTAAAGTTTACAGAAGGAAACAGGGTGAAGAGAACTGTGGAAAATAGCAAGCGTTATTGGGATCATCCTCAGGAAAAGGAGCCATAGAAAATAAATACGTGATAGCTCTGAAGTGGGGAGAATAGTATTTGAGCAAACTTATGTTTAAGTCTGTGTTCATCTTAGGAATTCTCCTGAGAGCCAGAAAAAGTGACCATGAATTGAAGGATATGAGGAAAATGAGATTGGAATTAAATAGAAAATGTGATAGGGAGTTCAAAGAAAGAGATTGACATATATGCTGAGCAACAGCATGGAGGGAGACAAATGAAACTAGAAATTATAAATTAGAGGACCTAATTTGCTTCCTTTATTCATATAGTTGGCTTTTGTTTGTTTGTTTGTTTTAGTTTGTTTTTTTTACCAGAACCATGAAGAGAGTTTCTCAGGTGGTGCTAGTGATGAAGAACCCACCTGCCAATGCAGGAGACATAAGAGACACAAGTTTGCTCCCTGGGTTGGGAAGATCCCCTGGAGTAAGGCATGGCAACCCACTCCACTGTTCTTATATGGAGAATCCCATGGACAGAGGAGCCTGGTGGGCTACGGTCCATAGGGTCACAAAGAGTCAGACACAACTAAAGTGACTTAGGGAAGCATAGCACATGGAGGGGAGAGCAACGAGGTTCACTCAGGACTGGGGACAGTGACAATAGAAATGACTTGACATTAACATGAGTGATTCTCAGTTGAGACAAGGCTTGGCTGCCATGGTCCAAGCTGGCAAAGATCACAGTGAGTATAAGAGCCTGGAAGAACAGAGAGACCTCCAAGGGGCCAGGGTACAAAGAGGTTGGAGGCTGATTAGTGGCAACACCAAGAGGAACAGGAAGTTTCAGTCCATGGGAGCCTCTGCAAGTGGTGATGAGATTAGGGTGATCCAGCCTCAGTTGAACCTAAGTGGAAATTGAGGCTATTGAATTGTAAAAGGGGCGATGCTGTTTTAACTGACAGTACTCCCTCAAAGGATTTGACTTAGCTCTACGGCTTAGACTTGGGTTTTGAAGCTTTTTGTTAATCTTCTTGTTTATTTAATACGCTTCAAAGCTCACAGAAGACAGATGTTCCTGTGATAATGTCCCTTGGTCAAGTGAAAGCTAGTGTGCTGTTCTGGTTTCATCCCACTTGCAAATCAAAATCTTGAGACTTGGCTTTGCGGGTTGGGCTTTCTCTCCTGGGGAGAGATTGACACAGAGGGTCGGGGGCTTGGCCTGCATGCAGAAAGCAGAGCAAGACACAAACTTCTCCAGTACAAGTTGCATTGATGTGATAGGGGCTCCATCTGTGACCGCAAAGGCCATCTTTGCAAAAGGTTCTCTAACTGTTGATGATATCTGCCCTCCTGCTTTTCTCCAAACCAATTCTATTTATGAATTATCCATAAGAGTAACCGTGCCTACCACAACAGATACCAATCTTTCATATGAATCCTTCTGACACCTCACTCTGCTGACATTTGTGAGCAGAGAATATGAGCAAGTTATTTTGGGAGGTGACATTGCTATTTGAATTCTGATCATTCTGTCATGTTAGTAAAGTTTGACAAGTCACATTTCAATATTAACACGGGGTATTTATTACTAGGATGGCTACTGGTATTAGGTGCCAGCAATAGCAGCCTAGACACCCAGGTGTCTGCTCCTGGGTGCTCCTCAAAGCTGAGTAAATCCATGACAGCTAATCACAAAGGGCTCCTTCATTAATAGTCATAACTCTTACACTCCTTTATCCATTAATACATTTACTTAAACAGTTTCTGGCTCCACTCCCTGCCCAAAGGTACAAAACAGTCCATCAGACAGTTTAACACATAATCCTTCATTGATATTCAAAACTACTAAGAGCAGATCATAGAGTCCTCCCAGCCTCTGCAACATTGACATTCAGTCTAGTTCTATCTATATAAAAAATTAAGCAGCCTTTGCCTCAGAGGTTAAAGCGTCTGTCTGCAATGCAGGAGACCTGGGTTCGAGTCCTGGGTTGGGAAGATCCCCTGGAGAAGGAAATCGCAACCCACTCGAGTATTCTTGCTTGGAGAATCCCATGGACGGAGGAGCCTGGTGGGCTACAGTCCACGCGGTCGCAAAGAGTCGGACACGACTGAGCAACTTCACTTTCACTCACTTTAAAAAATGCGACATGGTGCTTCAGTGCCCTTCTGTAAGGTCTTGTTTCCTTTTCCTAAGGAAGTTTCAAGCAAAATCCAATGGATGAGAAGTTTACAAAACCAAATGAATATAGCATTAGTGTTATATCATTTTAATAATTCCAGATATTCAAAGAGATCCTCCTTTTCTCCAAGGAAGCCCCTTAAACACAGAGGAATGCTTTGCTATCTGTCTGTAGATTGAATACCAAAGCTTTCCTTGAGTAAACTTGAGTTCATTAAAAGAATAATTTTTTTTTTCCAGAAAATCATATTATGTGAGGAAGGAGTTTACCCATCAACTAGATTTTCAAATTTATTTTTGTAAAGGTCTGCAAAGTACTCTCTGGTGATTTTTCAAAAATATTTTTCAATGGTGATGTACTTATTATATTTTTTATATTTGAGTTTTCTCCCTATCTTAATCAAGCTAGATAGTAACCTGTACATTTTTAAATATTTTCAAAAAACAGAATTTTTCTCTTTTAATTAAGGCTTCTGTTTATATTCTCCATGTCATTAATTTTTGGTTTTATTTTTATGTCCTTCCTCATGTTTTCTTTGATTTATTCTATTGTCTTCAATTCTTTAAGCTGGAAATTTATTATTTTAATTATATAAAATTTAATGTTAAAAGTATTTTAGTGTTACTGATTTCCCCCTGATCATTGCTTTCTAGAATGTGCTGTTCTCATTTTAATTTTTGAAAAACTCTATAGTTTCAGTTTGCATTTTTCCTTTTGTTTAAGGTTTGTTCAACATAAGGGATATTAATTTCCAAGTGGAAGGACTTTTGTGTGTTCTATTCGTAATTTCTAGTTTTATTGAAATCAGAATTTGCTGATGTTTTCCATATGACCTAATAAATGTTTTTTACTGTTTCACAGGCTTGTGAAAAATAAGAGCATGCCTTATTATCAGGGTGTAGAATTCTACATGTTTCAACACGATCCACCATACTGAGGATGTGGTTTAGGCTCTCTATTCCTTCATGTTGTTTGCTCACTCGATCTGTCTTGTACTGAGAGTGGTGTAATAAAGTCTTCTCTTAGCAGTGTTTCTATACATTTCCCTCCTATTCCTAAAGTTTTTGCTTTATGATGATGTTCGTTATCTTATTTGATACATAATATTCATTAGTATTATATTTTGCAAATGGTGGCTTTGGTATGAATTTATGTGCTTCTTTATTACATCCAGTGATTTTGGGCTTAAATGCTATGTTGTCTGACATTAAGTTAACTGCTCTTAAGTTTCCTTTTGCTTTCCATAATTCTGTCCATTATTTTGTTTATAGTCTCTTTGAATTACTTCTTTTAGTTGTGTCTCTTGCATAGAGCATGAAATTGAGTCTTTTTTAAAATTTATTTATTTTAATTGGAAGCTAATTACTTTATAATATTGTAGTGGTTTTTGCCATACATTGACATGAATCAGCCATGGGAATACAAATTGAAAATGCTTTTCCTTCTAATGGTTAAGTTCATTCATATTTATTGACATATTTATATAAATCTCAACTTTGTTATAATATTGTATAGTTTTTAACTTTTGTTGTAATTTCTATTGTTTTCTCTATCAAATGTAGTTAACTTTGTATTTCACTTCAAGATTTTTATCAACATTATTTTCATTGTTTCTTCATTTTTTAAATTACTTTCTGTTTGTTCTTAAATTTCTAACACTTTTTATAATACATGCCAATGACTGTTTACATATTCATCTATTTCCATGTGTAGTGCTATCTTAAAATTTTATTCTGCCCTATTTTGTTTCTGTGGGGGAGGAATTTTCCTATGTTGATTTGTGCTGAATTTTATCTTATAATTACTTTGCAGTAATTCTATGGATTGGTTAATCATTTCCTTGTTACTTCTATGACTTTGGGAAGTTTTACAAGATTCTTAGTTTAAAGGCTCCCCTATCTGTAAATTTAGCCAAATTCAGATACTTTAGTGGATTATGTTTTGTTGTTGGCTGGAGCAATACTGTATGTCCTCAATTCCATTCATTTTCTTTTGTTTTGCAAAACTCTAAATGTCTCCCTTTTGTTGTTTTCCCCCTCTTCCACTTTTTTTTTGCCAAGCCACACTTCTTCCTTTTAGCCTTTTTTCCCCCAAAGGAGTCTCTGTGCCTGAAGAATGTCTCTTCAAATAGTGTGTGCTTTTAAGTCTCTTCCCATGTGTTGATCTACAGAGATACATTTTTAATATTTCTGTACATAAAATCGGAGAAGGCAATGGCACCCTACCCCAGTACTCTTGCCTGGAAAATCCCATGGACGGAGGAGCCTGGTAGGCTGCAGTCCATGGGGTTGCTAAGAGGTGGACAAGACTGAGCAACTTCACTTTCACTTTTCACTTTCATGCATTGGAGAAGGAAATGGCAACTCACTGCACTGTTCTTGTTTGGAGAATCCCAGGGACAGTGGAGCCTGATGGACTGCCATTTATGGGGTCACACAGAGTCAGACATGACTGAAGCGGCTTAGCAACAGCAGTACATAAAATGGACTTAGTCTTTTTGGCAGTGGTTTTAAATCCAACTTAGTCTTCTTTGACAACTAACTTCTTTATTTTTCTCAGCTTTTCTTAGTCATGCTTTTTGCTTATCAAAAAGCATTGTTATAGTCATGGGTACAGTGAGTTAAAACGCAAATTGAAGTCCGTTAACATTTTAGAAATTTACTTGAGTAAAAGTTGATTTGAATTGGGCAGCATCAACCAAAAGTGATTAGAATTTCTCTGTTGACAGGAGCTGGGGGCAAACTCTTTAGAGAAAAGGCAGAAGCAAAATCAGGAAATAATTGTTATTCTTCACTTGCTAAGTCTCTGCAACACCATGGACTGCCATAAGGCCAGGCTTCCGTGTTCTTCACTATCCCCAGAGTTTGCTCAAACTCGTGTCCATTGAGCTGGTGATGCCATCCAATCATTTCATCCTTTGTCATCTTCTTCTCCTGCTTTCAATCTTTCCCAGCATCAGGATCTTTTCCAATGAGTTGGTTCTTTGCATCAGGTGGCCAAAGTACTGGAGCTTCAGCTTCATCATCAGTTCTTCCAATGAATGTTCAGGGTTGATTTCCCTTAGGACTGACTGATTTGATCTCTTTGCAGTCCAAGGGATTCCCAAGAGTCTTCTCCAGCACCATAATTTCAAAGCATCAATTCTTTGGTGCTCAACCTTCATTATGGTCCAACTCTCATATCCCTATATGACTACTGGAAAAACTATATAGCTTTGACTGTACAGACCTTTGTTGGCAAAGTAATGTCTTTGTTTTTAATAAATTCTCTAGGCTTGTCATAGCTTTCCTTCCAAGAAGCAAGTGCCTTTTAATTTTGTGGCTGCAGTCACCATCTGCAGTGATTTTGGGGCCCAGGAAAATAAAATCTGTAGCTGTTTCCACTCTTTCCCCTTTTATTTGCCATGAAGTGATGGGTCAGCAGCCATAATCTTAGTTTATTTGAATGTTGAGTTTTAAGTCAGCTTTTTTACTCTCCTTTTTAACCCTCATCAAGAAGCTCTTTAGTTCCTCTTTGTTTTCTGCCATTAGAGTGTTATCATCTGCATATCTGAAAGTGAAAGTGAAAGTCGTTCAGTCATGATCAACTCTTTGCAACCCCACGGACTACGCAGTCCATGGATTTCTCTAGGCCAGAATACTGGAGTGGGTAACCGTGCCCTTCTCCAGGGGATCTTTCAACCCAGGGACTGAACCCAGTTCTTCCACATTTCAAGTGGATTCTTTACCAGCTGAGATACCAGGGAATCCCAAGAATACTGGAGTGGGTAGCCTATCCCTTCTCCAGTGGATCTTCCTGACCCAGGAATTGAACTGGGGTCTCCTGCATTGCAGGTGGATTCTTTACCAGCTGAGCTACCAGAGAAGCATATCTGAAGTTGCTGGTATTTCTTCTGGCAGTCTTAGAAATTACTGACTGTTAATGGTTGCTTGTTCTTAGGTTTTTCTTGTGTAACCTAAGTATATTTACAAGCTTGAATTTTGGTTTGTTGATGCAAGCACCCTAGGAATTAGTCATGTCAGTCAAATGCCTTACTAAAAGAAATTATTTTAACAATTTCTCCTTTTTCATACATAAGAGATTGACCAAAATTTGATATTAACACCACACTTAGTGATCATCAGATTTAAATTGTTCCTGTCTCATCATGAAGCTCATAGGTTTTGATGTCAGGATATGAGGAAGAATTGCTTTTGCTTTTTATCCCATTGTTCATCTTGCTTTTGTTTCTCTAAGCACAGTGAAACCATCTGGTGTGTTGCTAATGGCTGCAAATACACAATTAAGGTCTTTGAGAGAACACAGCACACCAGGGAGACTACAGTGATGACTATCAAGAGGAGAATACCAAGAGACTAAAGTATATACTCCTTGGCCAGAATCTTCATGAGCCAAACTAGTCCCTATCAAACGAATCAAAGAATATGCCTGATAGAATATCAACCTGTTTAGCCAAATAGCTTGTTTGCTTCTCTGGTGGATCAGATGGTAAAGTATCTGCCTGCAATGGCGGATACCCTGGGTCAATCCCTGGGTCCGGAAGATCCCCTAGGGAAGGAAGTGACCACCCACTCCAGTATTCTTTCCTGGAGAATTCCATGGAAAGAGGAGCCTTCCAGGCTACAGTCCATGGGGTCACAAAGAGTCAACAAGACTGATTGACTAACACTTTCACTTTCAGAGACTTGACCAAGATACAGTAGGAGGTATTTGCTATGGCACAGACTCCTTATTCAGCCAACAAGTAATCTAAAGGAATTCTGCTATCTAAAACCACATTATTATCTAAAATAATGCCTGTTTTTAAAAAAACACACCCAGCTTCTCTGCTGGCTCAGTTGGTAAAGAGTCTGCCTGTAATGCTGGAGAATCGGGTTCAGTCCATGGATCAGGATGATCCCCTGCAGAAGGAAATGGCTACTCCAATATTCTTGCCTAGAGAATTCCATGGACAGAGGAGCTTTGTGGGCTACAGTCCATGGGGTCACAAAGAGTCTGACATGACTGAGTGACTAACACTTCACTTTTAAAGCCACAATAGCAAGACAGCCTAGGCCTTTTGCTGTGCAGCTATTACCTTTATCAGTAGACTCAGCAGTGGTTGCCAGCGTTAAGAAGAACTTTCTATTTGTTTGTATTAACTCCAAATCAAGGGGAAAGGGCCTATCAAATGACATTCATCTAGGGGGTTAACATCTGCTGGTAAACTTTTTTTGGTTGACTGTATAAACTCATAAATTCAAAGAAGTGGACCAATGTGGAGTTTCTGAAGTATTAGGAAGGGACAAAGGAAAAGTGGATACAGAAAGAACACATTGTTTTTTTTAATCTTCCAACTCTCAAGACAATGAGTTTCCCAAGCTTAGGGGCCATTGTCAAAATTTCCACATATAAATGCAGCCAGGAGATGTATTGTTACTCCAGTATTCTTGCCTGGAGAACTCCATGGACAGAGGAGTCTGGCAGGTTACAATCGATGGGTGACAAAAGAGTTGGATATGACTTGATAACTAAACAACAACAAATATTTTATATATATATATATGCAATAGATCTTGTTTTTTATTCCCAGGGCATATCTAAATTGAGGCAAGGAATAGGGATATATGGATTTATTTCAATTTATAAAAGAGATATGTGGAAAAATTTAGGCATACAGTGGCATTGAGATTCCAGTGAAATTACTTACAGTCATGCCACCAATACTTTTTCATACTTTGGATTATTTTATCTGGGCCATGATTAGTCCCAGAATGTAAAGCTTTGAGTAATGACATTTTTAAGGATTCAAGAAAAACCAGGCTGCTTTCCAGTCCCTCAGGGAGACCACATTTAATATTAAATTTGCAACCCTGTTGGTACCAACATTATTGTTCTAGCTCAGAAGTCTGGTTTTATCATAAGTAATTTGGTTAGAATCAATCTTATGGAGTTTATTCAAGTTGTGTATTGGAACAGCTCTACTGCTGGCTGATTTAGCATGGAAGTATGCTAGAGCGTTTCCCTGATATTCAGGTTCTGGTTTTCCAGTATGAACTTCAATTTCAATCATTTTAATTTGGTTAGGCAATAGAAAGGCAGAAGGCAATTCTTTTACTTGGGGTCCTGCTAGAAGTGAAGATCCCTGTCTGTTTCCATAACATTCCAAAGTCATGGAACATCCTAAAATCAAATTTTCTATGGGTGTAAATTTTTATTGATATTCTTTGGGATAGATGACAAGCCCAAGGGTGGACATGTAATTCTACTGGTTAAGCATATTAAAACTGGGGAAAGATTTCCTTTACTAATCTTTCTTATTGAGTTGTTACAGCATATTTTGCTTGATATTTCCCTTCTTCATTCTTAGCATAAGATTCATGGGCAAAGAGTATCAAATCTTGGTTTTCTAAAGGTGTGTCTTGTTAGTCTATGTCAGAGGTCAAGAACCTTGATACTGCATCTGTAGGGTTACTGTGATGTGTAGTACCACCAGACAAGGGTAGAAGGGTTAGTAGGGTTGAGAAAGTTGCAGGACTCAAGATAAGGGTTAAACAATGAAAGGAGAAAGAGCTCATATAATTCAACTTGCTGAAAAATGTTGAGTTTGTTGTAAGTTTAGTAGACTCTCAATGACATGAGGTACTTGTAAGTATAAGTCATATCCTAAAAATTCAGCTGAAGCTTCCACTAATTTAGCTGCTGTAGCTACTGCTTTCAAATAGCTTGAATATGTTTGGGCTATGGGATCTAATTGAAAGTAAACTACAGGTCTATGTTTTCCTCCATAATCTTGTGTTATAATTCCTAGAGGCTAGTTTTCATGCTTGTGGATAAATAAGGTAAAAGGTTTTGTATTATTTGGGAAACTTAGGGCCAAAGTGTTTTGTAGGGCTAGACTAAAGACTTGCTTATGATTTTATTCCCAGAGTAAAGGCTCTAGAACTGAGTTTCTTATCAACTCATACAAGGGGGTGAAAATCAGATAAAAATTTGGAACCCAAGATTTATAATATCCTTGGGTTTTTTAGTTAGAAATTTTCTTAGTTATAGATCTAGGGAAGTATTAGATAGGCTTTATTCTTTCATGTGAGAGGGGAATGCCTTTTACAGTCAAATTATGTCTTAGGTAGTGGACCTTATCTTTTGAGAATTGAAGATTTTCCTTGGAGGCCTTATGGCCTTTACAAGCTAATTGCTATAATAAATAAATTAAATCTATTTCTGAGTCCTCTCTTGTAGGGGAACATAGCGATAAGTCATCTACATATTGAATGAGCATATAGTTCTTAGGGAACTGTAAAGTTGCCAAGTCTTGATATAAAGCCTATGGAAAATAGAATGGGGTTTCAATGAATGGTTGTATTATTACAGCCCATGTATATTGTTAGTTTTATTGATTCTCTTTGTCATCTGGGATGCTAAAGAAAGCAAATCTTAATAAAGAAAGCATAGTGAACCAATTTGAGTCTGTAGTTACATTAGATAACTATGTATTGGGGTTTGGAACCTTGGTATCATGATTTTATTAATTGCGGGCAGATGGTAGACAAATGTTCAGTCTTGTCAATTTGGTTTTTTAATGGTAAAATCAGAGTGTTACAGGGACTAGTGTGTGGAATTATAAATCTTCACTTAATGAAATCTCCTACAATTGGTGAGAGCCCTTGGATAAATTCTGGTTTTAGTGGATGTTGAGGAAATTTAGGCAAGAGCTTGTAAGGATCTGTTTGGATTTTTATGCATTCCACACTCTTAATTTTGCCTATGTGGGTTGAAAAAGAAGCTCACAGGCATTTGTGTACTTTAGAGAGATTAAGAATATCATATTTCAGAACCTCAGTTGCATCAATTTCTGCTTCCAGAGAGCAAAGTAGCTCAGGTACAGGAGAGTCAGGAAAATTGGAGATTATTTCTTCTTCTGAGTTAAATCTTATATGACTCCTTACTTAGAAAGCAAATCTTGAGTAAGTCAGACAGAGAAAAACAAATATCACAAGATATCACTTATATGTGGAATCTAAGTAAACTTAGATGGGAAACAGAATGGGAAAGACTAGAGATCTCTTCAAGAAAATTAGAGATACCAAGGGAACATTTCATGCAAGGATGGGCTCGATAAAAGACAGAAATGGTATGGACCTAACACAAGCAGAAGATATTAAGAAGAGGTGGCAAGAATACACAGAAGAACTGTACAAAAAAGATCTTCACGACCCAGATAATCATGATGATGTGATCACTAATCTAGAGCCAGACATCTTGGAATGTGAAGTCAAGTGGGCTTTAGAAAGCATCACTACGAACAAAGCTAGTGGAGGTGATGGAATTCCAGTTGAGCTGTTTCAAATCCTGAAAGATGATGCTGTGAAAGTGCTGCACTCAATCTGCCAGCAAATTTGGAAAACTCAGCAGTGGCCACAGGACTGGAAAAGGTCAGTTTTCATTCCAATTCCAAAGAAAGGCAATGCAAAAAATCTGAAAACAGATATATAAATGAGAGAGTCATTTCCTAGGTAGGTTGATAAGAAGTCTAGGGGTTCTCAGGAGAGAGGGAGCTGGAATTCTCAAGGAGGAAGAAAGGACAAACTTTTTTCTTCTCTACACTCCTTAGGATTATATAACAACAATGTATTTTGCCTGAGGACAGTCTCTGGATTAAACCTTCTGGCTAATTCTGTAAATTATGGGCGTAGACCTGCTCTTTACAAGGATTATATAATAACAACTGTGCTTCCCTGGTGGCTTAGAGGATAAAGCATCTGGCCACAATGTGGGAGACCTGGGTTCAATCACTGCATAGGGAAAATTCCCTGGAGAAGGAAATGGCAACCCACTCCAGTACTCCATCCCATGGATGGAGGGCCTGATGCATTATAGTCCACAGGGTCACAAAGAGTCAGACACAACTGAGAGACTTCACTTCTATAATAACAATGTATTCTGCCTGAGGACAGTCTCTGGATTAAACCTTCTGGCTAATTCTGTTATCTTAAAATGTAAATTATGGGAGTAGGTCTGGTGAAGTCTTTACAACCTCCAGACATTCTTTGGATTTACTGGAGAGTAGATAACTCTATTGCTAACACTAGCAAGGGGGTACTCTTTCTGCCCCCTTCTGATGCCTATGTCAGAAGTGTTCTATATCTCCTTTATACTTTAATAAAACTTTATTACACAAAAGCTCTGAGCGACAAGCCTCGTCTCTGGCCCTGGATTGAATTCTTCTCCTCCAGGGGCCAAGAATCCCGGCGTGATTCAGCAACAACCTTTCATCTTGGGGGCTCGTCTGGGATCCTTCAGGACAAGGTAAGGATGCTTGGAGCTCTAGTTCTTTGTTCTCTTAGCGAACACGTTTCCTGCTGTGCTTTACTAACTCTATGGTGTGCTTCTGTGAATGAATGACATGCCCTGTGTAAAGCAAGTGAGGAGCCTTGCTCTGCGGTTCCACAGTGATCTCATACGGGTTATGGCAGAAACCTGTCAGGGGTTTATACTGACCTGCCAATGCCAAGAGGCACCCAATGTCTCCTTTGGGAACCGACCAGAAATGGGCAAAGCATGTGGACCAAACTCTTCTTTCTCGGCCAAACTTTTCGGTCTCTTTGACCATTTCATAACTCCTTGGGAATTAGAAATACTAACCTAATCTATTGGGTCATAGACTTTCAAGGAACTTGTGATCTATACTGTTACTGTGTACTGTGGCTTAGGTCCCAAACTTGGATTGGTAGTCAAGAAAGTGCCTAGCCTTGCTAGGAATCAAAAGTTCAGAAGCTAGATGGAGCTCTAGCCCCAAGAACATCTTGGAGGTTAAAGGTTACTCAGCTTGAGACTGCAATGGGTTTTTTTCCCTTTGGTAATGTTGGCTCTTAGTGGACCAGGAGAGGCTCTTATACTGGTGCGGTGATGCTTGAAAAGAACATCTCAGCTTTATGTTCATATCGGTCTTATTGACAGTTCAGTTCAGTTGCTCAGTCATGTCCGACTCTTTGCGACCCATGAATCGCAGCACGCCAAGCCTCCCTGTCCATCACCATCTCTCGGAGTTCACTTGAGTCAGTGATGCCATCCAGCCATCTCATCCTCCATTGTCCCCTTCTCCTCCTGCCCCCAATCCCTCCCAGCATCAGAGTCTTTTCCAATGAGTCAACTCTTCGCATGAGGTGGCCAAAGTACTGGAGTTTCAGCTTTAGCATCATTCC